>BPLR01018265.1:0-270986 GCA_021605095.1 Caerostris extrusa | reverse complement strand
CAGGACTTAAAATGCAAGTTATAACCAATTGGCGATCAAATTTAACAAATAAGTACTGGTAGGCGAGCATGTCGAATTGAAGAATATTACCGACAAAAATAGGGGCGAGTATTCATTCACTAACAATTAATTCGCAACATGTCAGTCCTTCTCATCAGGATCATATTAAATGTTATTCACAATTTTATTTCCCCCTTATTTTGCAATCGTTATCTTAATTTTATGTGCATACTATGAATGGTTCTATTTTTTGAGTATATAGTTTTATTTAAATTTCAAAGTGTCCTATTTACAACATCTTTAATGATAGTAGATATATAGATACATAACATAATTTTTTTTAAATATAATTTTGTTGGTTTCTTTAAAGAAAATTAATTTGTAGGAAGGGGGAGTATTTATTTTTTTTTTTCTGATAAGGGGTGATATGGCAAATTAGTTGCAGAACCACTGATGTAAGCAAACAAAAGCACATGTGACTTAATGGATAACTTCCTCACACACATTTAAAACCAAATTATTTACTATTTTATTCATACAAGAATAAATATAATTCATCTGGTAATAAATAATTAATTAATTGACAATTAATTATAATTATTAATTAAACTGACCATTGATATGTATAATATCATGAATTCTCATCTTAAATTACGTATCTAAAGCCTAAATACCTGCTAAAGTCTTTTATAAAATGTCAGACATTTTTTTTTCTAGAGCTTAATTTTCTTCTATCTTCAGATTGATTTCTCATATGAAAATACACAATAAAAAATAATAAAAAATAAAAAAAGAAGAGGGGGAGGGGGAAACAACCATCACTCAACGACAAAAAAATTTTCGAAAGTAAACAAGGATAATTTAAAGATGGTTTTATTTAACACCGTGAATAAGGAATTTGTTTTGTTTACGTAGGTCAAAGGAAGAAACAAAAACAGTCAACAAATAAATATTCAGTGTTACGAAACAGAACCCAAATGTTGTGTTTGAACTTATGTGTTGTTGTTGTTTCTTACCCCACTTGGTAGACATCTAGAACAAGCCCACGAGCCCGTATGGACTCATGGTTGAAGGGAAAGGGGGCAGCTTCTGTTGTGATGGAGCACCTATAGCTAGAAGTTTGACTTGGTTCCATGACGCTCTACGGTCATATGAGACCTGACCTACGGTTTAAAGTGGATTCGAACCACTACAAACATCCATATCACCACCGGGGCTCGAACCCGAAACCTGTGGCACAGAGCGCTAGACACTCGACCATTCCGGCCCTCTGAATTTCTGTATGTCACAGAACTGATTTTGGATTTAAAATCCAGTATTTTGTAATTAAAATGATTTTCTAAAAACAATTAAAAAGTACATCAATAAATAGTAGAAAGTATTAAAACATATTCACTATACAATTAAATGTATTCCCTAAAAATTACGCATTTATTAAGATTTATTAAGTTACTAATAAAACACTTAGTATTAAAATCTACAGTTAAAACTCTTGCTCTAACTTTGTGAAGTTTATATTTTCTAGATTGACTAAAAATTTTCTAGATTTGACTATTTTTTGAATACTTACAGACATTCGATATTTCATTCAAAAGCACTGATATAATTTTAACCCCAAAGCAGTTGATATAAGTATGTATTTCAATCACCAGGTAGTTTATTTATACATGCTTTTTTAAAAGCTTTCGCTCCAGTTAAGTCAAAAAGAAAATCGTGATTTTACAGCTTTTTCTTTACAAAGCTTGAAGGTGACATTCAATGTTTTGGCTTTTTTTTATTTATTTGGAAAGAGTTTATTTTGGCTAATACCTCCACAGCATACACGTTAAAACAGCGTAACTCCTAAAAGAACAAGAATTCAGCGGAATTTTTACACAAATTGCGTCTCTTAAATCGTAATCTTTAAAAACAAAACATTTGTATATTAAATCAGAAATTATATTATTATTTAATCATATAAAAGTTATTCAACAATTTCACTTCTTCATTTTAAACAATAAATCCTCTACTGCAAATGCGTCAAAGGTATCTAATAAATCTTTTTTGATTAATTAAAAAAATTGTTGACAACAAATGAAATTAGAAATTCTTATTTCTGACTTGAAATCAAATCATGATGACAGAGCTAAAAAAACATAAATATTTTTGTGTATGGTAATGAATTTTAAAATATTCTTTGAATAACAAACAGCTTAAATTAATTATTTTGATGTCGTTGATAGTTAAATTTCAGAACTAGCAAAACAAACAAATTATAAGCCTTAATAATAACTAGCATTGCCACTTTTTAGATAGAAATAAACTGAACATTAAAAAAAAGATTTTAAAAAAAAAAAAGAGTGAGAAATAAAAGTGCTCTATTTAACTTGCAGCAGCTACCCATTACATTTGTCGTTTTTTACCCATAAATAAGTTTTTATTTTCGAGGGCGGGGAGGTTTTTGTTTCATTGAGTAATTTTTTTGTCCTTGACCACTTTCGTTCTTTTTATTGATTAATTCTTTTAAAATTTCCACTGAGTTATTGGTTTTATTTAAATTTCGTTCACGGAGCTTCTTAATACATAATATTTATTTAAATTTCGTTCACGAATTCCTTCATACATAATATTTATTTAAATATCTTTCACGTACTACTAACTATATAATTGATTAATTAAATAATGTAAAATTGCTCTGAAAGATCGTCTGGTGACAGCAAAGACAATTTTATTTCAAAAACGAAAACGAGATTTTTCAAGAAAAGAAAATCGTTTGGAATTCTATAGTTCTTTATTTTTAAGATTGCTGTTATGCGTTTTGTTCTTACATTAAATTCGAAATTTTATGGGCAACCTGTATATTAGCTATTAGCCTGTATATTATTAAATATATATTGATATAAGGCATATCGTCCCCTCCCCCGAGAAAAATTATATTGAGTTTTTTATTTTAATGTTAATATAAGTAGAAATTGATACGTATCACATAAAAAAATAATTTACTAGTTATAATTTTGTTAGAAAAAGTGTATCTTTTACTTTCAAATTCCAATCTATAATTTTCAATAACAATTGAATCAGTTGTTACTGATACTGTTAAATTGAATACTGTTAACAAATGAATCAGTGTCCAAACCGAAACCTTCATATCCCTGCTGGGAAGAATGATAAATCCATAGATCGGAAAGTCCTTCTTTTGGGGCTTGAGGAAGCGGAGAGAAAGGTGAAAATCTCAAAGTGACACTTTTAGGGATATTCGTTCTAAATTGTGCTTGAAAATGTGGGCAGTGTATTCTGGACACTATTTATGACTGAATCGATCACATATCTGCTATTGTAGTGGCAATTGAATTCAGGTAAATATCTCAGGCATTGAAAAAAAAAAAATCTAAACAATTTAACAAAAATTAGGATCTAGATAAATTTTTAATCATATCGCAATTATTTTATTTTATTTATTACTTATAAAATATATGGGTATTGTTTTGGGGAAAGTGGGTCAGCGATGTCATAGACTATTTTTAACATTTCTTATTGGTTTATTTAAAGTGTTTTCACATGCCTTTTAATTACATTTCTTTCATGTGCTTTTTTATAAAATCATTTTGGAATTTATAATTTTAAAACTTTTAAAATTTCTTTCAAGTCTTTTTATTAAATTTTTTCCATGTGCTTTTTATGAAATCGTTGGGATTCTACAGTTTTTTTTATTTTATTTTTGTTATCTAATTTCTTTGCGTTCTTTCTTTCTTTCTTTCTTTTTTTTCAGTTTTAAAAATAATTGATGAATATAATTTATTTCCTGAATATGTTTTATCGACACTTTTTCTTTCTTTGTTTAAGATTGCTGTTACGCTTTTTGTTCTTACATTAAATTCTTTATTTTTTGGGTAACCTGTATATTAATTTTAATACTAAGTCGAATAATTTTCGTTGTTTCCTGCCGGACATGCGCGATATAGAGAGATTTTATATATAAATTTAGATTTACTTATCAATGCTTCCACAGATATAAAAAGCTATACATTCAATAACCATGCGTTTTAAGTGGTAAACACTATTTGAACCAAAAAAAAAAGGTAAAGGAGGAAACAGTTTTGATATTGATAGTATAAATAATAATAATAAAACTAAATCTGAATCCTCCACACATAGCAGTGTGACCTATTTTTTTCTTAAACTCTTAACACTTCATGAAATAAAAAAAGAAAGAAAGAAAAGAAAACTGACAGCAAGAGAAGCGTTGCAAAAAGAAGGAGGGGAAAAATATTTACACTTGGCGTGTCCTTATTTTAGAGCATAAAGGATTACCTCTTTTTCCACTGAAGAACACACTCCGAGAAAGCATAAATTTAGATTCGGAATTGAGAGCAAAAGAAGGGCTAGATTCGGGAAAATTCTTCTCCGAGAAAGTTTTTGGGGACGCGCATTTTAAATATTCCGGAACAAGCGTTTTGAAATTCCATTGTTGAAGAATAGCATCATGAGAACTGGTAGAAAGAATTGTGTCGTAATCTACGTGGAACACCGGATCTCGATGCATATGAGTTGTAATTATAGCGTATTAAACGAGACCAGATTAATACGTTACAATTACAATTAAATATCTGTAAATATAATGAATTAAAAAAATAAAACATTGTGGCAGTAGCTTTTAAATAATAATTTAAAAGAATTTTTGTTTTATCACATTATATCTTCTTTAATAAGAAAACCTAATGTCGTGTCCTACTCTAATTCTATATCATCACTAAATTAGCAGTAGCTTTGATATTTCATTTTGGGGTTATATATATATATATATATATATATATATATATATATATGAGATAATATAAAAAAGGAGGAACATTTTTTCTTTTTCTAAAAATAAGCTTTATACTCTTTTAAATGTATACTCAAGGTAAAAATATTATGTCTATTCGAATTTTTACATAAACTCAACTTGTGCTTCATCTGATCGGTTGATTGCCATACAATTTCGCTCATATGTAAATTTTCCTTTTTTTTTTCCTTTAATTTTCTACATCAGAGAATGCTATTGTAAAATGCATCCAGTTCTTTAACGTTCTTAGATTGAAAATCGTAAAATAATAATTTGCAAGGACTAAGTGATTCGCTTTGGACAAGGACAGTTTTCATTATAAACAACTAACCTTTCTCTGATTGCTTTTTTTTTTTTTTTTTCACTTTATTCACATACCAAACAGCAATAATACGCTAAAGACGTTTTTCGTGAGGTAATTTCTAAGGATGGCTACTAGAAGCGCTAGCGTCTATGTGATTTTTAAAGTTAAAAAAATTTCCATTTCACCCTTTGAGACTTCTCGCCGTCTTGTAAATAGTATTTTTGGAGTTGATCATCAAACATTAACTGAAGAAGAAGAACTAACAGCTCTATTCACTAATCGTAGATTGAGGATTAAACGTAAGGAATTGTCTCTTGAAACCTTTTGGATTTCTATAAAAGAAGAATGCGTGTTAACATCTAAAAGAGGTTTGAAAATTTGACTACTATTTTCAATATCATATTTATGTGAATTATTATTTTATACCCTCACCACAATGGAGTGTAAAAAGAGAGGAAGTGTTCAGTGTATTGGCGAGGAAATAAGAGATTGCCTTGCAAATATATGCGTAAATAATGAAGAAAACCCCTAGGACATTTCAGCCTCATGTTTCTCATAAACACAAGACTAAATAAACTTAAAGTGCGTTTCCTTTTATTTTTTATTGCATTATTTTTTATGTAATATTTGAATTAATATTATAACATATTTCTCACAAATTTGTATATAATAAACCTTAAATTATTTGTACAACGACCAAGGGGAAGACAGAAAAAGAGATGGGTCGACTCTGATTTTAATGTCATTAAGATCAAAACTGGATGTCCGCGGTCAAGTGGAGAACAGCCTGGCTGGATCTTTTAAAGAAGGCCAAGGCCCACAACGGGCTGTCCAGCCAGTTATGATGATGATGAAATTTATTTGTAGGATTTCAAATACACAGCGACTTCATGAAGTTTGAGAACTGCTGATTTGAAGCAATAACATTGGAAAATGTTTCACAGAAATATCATAAATGTTTCACAAAAATGAAAGCTGAGCTATATAAAAAAAAAAAAAGTCCAATAGTGTTAATGATAAAATGTTCAGAGACTGCGTGGTTTTCTATGAATATCCACTTGTAGATGATTTAAACATGTGTATGCAAATAAAATGGCCCAATTAGTTGTCACGGTTAAATTCAAAATATATTTAGAATTAAGGCATTTAATGTTGACATTAAATTGAAGATTTGACAGAAATAAAAAAAAATCGTATCTGCAAGTCAAAATAAAGTAATTCATTATAACTATCACTTTTATTATGTCTAAAATTACGAATTTTAAAAATAATACTAGGTTATTTTTAAGCAATAATAATGAGAAAAAATGGCATTCTAAGAAATATACATGTTTCGCATAATTTAAACAATACAAATCAAAACGTGTTATTCAATAACGACACGTGACTTATGAACTCAAAGATGCTCTAAAAATTCCAACAAAAATCTTTTGATCAAATGCACCTCCTCCGCGTCCGGTTTCCATGACGATCTTCCTCCTCCTCCTGACGTTTAAAAGATGGTAAAAAAAAAAAACGTGACACTATAAGAAGATGATAGTGGAGAAAGATGCTTCTAGCAATCTTGCTGGATGAAAAAGAAGAAAAAAAGAAAAGAAAAGAAATGGCAACAAGAAGAAGAAGAAAGAAGGGGAAGGAAACACGTGGCCTTCGAGAGATCGCCACGTTCAGGTTGGCATCCTTGCACGTGAAGGGTTGATGATTGAATGGCAACTCGAGATGGTAAAATGTGATCACGAGACGCATCGTGCTAATTGCGTGGACCAGAAAATGAATTATAAAGGAGAATGAAAAAAAAGAAAAATCCCCCCGGCTTCCAGAGCGTTCTTTGCAGCTGCAACTAATTAAAACTATGAATCATATTCGATTTTTTTTTTTTATTTTTCATTTATTTATTTTTTTTGCTCCAACTGGATACGGTTTCAACACTGAGCTCCAGGCCACAATCGGATAGGAATAGAAAATGAGATAAATGAGCTGTTTTAAGATTCTGTTGCATAATTTTTGCGCTTTAATTAATGTTTTTAATGATTTGCATATCGCGAATTCATCATTTGTGAGATGGAATTTTAATCGAAATGTGCAATTTTTTAAAATAAATAAATAAATTGTAATTGTAATTATAATTACAGAAGATATTAAGCTTTACTAATGACGAGGTGTGTGCATCTTAAAATAATGATAATGAAGTTTCTAACATAATTAAAACACTACTGTCATAAAAATTACAGAGAATTTTTATTTTTTTTTTTTTATTTGTATTATAACCTCTGATTTTTCACCAAGCATTTATCAGCATTTAAATAAAATTTTCACTGTAGGTTATCATATTTATTAACTATTATCCCCGTTTAAAACATTGTAATGCATCCCAATCTTCAAGTTGATTCACTATAAAAGAATTATAAGAACATTTAAATAGTTCAGGGAAAATCGTGACATTTTCCAAGCGTGCTTCTTTTTCTCAAAAGCGTGTTGATACAATGCCAAGTTTTTAATAAAAACTTTTGCTAATTTATTTTTAATTCTTATACTTTGAATAATATAATAATAATAAATATTTATTAAATTACCATGTATTGTAATTGGTGTCACATTTCTTCATTAAGCCAATAATGCTTTATTAAAAGTTTGTATTGTCGATTTATTTTATCTGTGTTAGAAAAAAAGGGAGGAGCGGTTAAAGCACAAATTGAAAAATACGCAAATTTTTTTTTTTTTTTTTTTTAAATAAAATTGTCATTCTTCAGAAATTCTAATAGGCAATAATGGTCAAATAGCCTTAGCACATCAGTAGCCATCCATCTCTTGAGGATGCAGAATGACAATACAAAGTGCAATCGTCTGTTCAATATAATGGACAAAATTACATAATGCTTTAGAAATTCGTCATTTATAGACTTGCAATAATAAAAGTACAGTTACCCATACTATCCCGATTGTTCATAACTTTCGCTCAGCACTGATCATGTCTTTCACTTCCCTGATCTTCCACCCAGTTACTTTCGTGTTGCCATCACCTGGAAACATAACTTGCTTCCAAACATTTTGTCAAACACAGTAGCAGACATTTATTGTGAAATATTAACATCATCAATTCTGGACAATGTCAGCTTCCACACAACAAATTTCTATTCATGGGGGCCTAAGAAAGCACGACCAGCAGTATAGAAAGTGCTTCTTCTTCATTGGCGCAACAACCCCAAGGCGGACAAAGGTTGTCTGCCTACTGGCAGATTTCGACGCAGGAGATGTTTTCTTTATGGGGTAGGGTTGTCAGCTTTTACGCTCTACTGTCATATTAGACCGGCACCTATGGTTTAAACTGAATTCGAACCACTACAAACATCCATGGCACCGTCGGGACGCGACCCCGAAATAGAAAATGCTTACAAGGGTTAAAATTCCAAGGTAGAATATGATTGAGAAAAGTACTGTAAAACCACCAATGAAATTTTGTTTCCACTCTGTTTTTACTTTTGTAGTCAATTGGCCTAGTATTTACCATTTCGTTGTACGCAAGAAGTGCGATGTATATGTTTCCCAATCTTAACTGTACTGCAAACGGTATTGTCTTTATAAGTAGCCACCTTTGAAAGACTGTCATATCTATACATAAAAAATATCTAAGGGGCATTCACGTACCATAACCTGAAGAAATATGAGAAAAACATTTTTTTTTTATTCATTTACTGTAAGTTATTTTGACTATGAATTATGTTCCTCACTTTACCAATAAACTAATATTTTCCATGTATTATATCTTACTTTAAACAGAGTTGTCAACATTTCGTTTGAATTCACTTGTAAAGCAATGCATTAAAAACATTTGTGAGCACAGATACATTAAAAACATACGTGTGCACATGTTTCCGTTAAAAACATTCGTTATATACATAATATTGCAAAAGTTAGGGCATTCCTCTGTAAGGGTATTTTGCAACATCGAATGTCTGCAGAGCCAAGACAGTGTTCGCATTCTTACATGTTAAATAATCTTTCAGATCGGAGCGTAATGCTTGACAGAGAACAAGTGACACCAGAAAAATGTTGATTTAAATGAGATAGCAAAATATTATGCTGGATTACACATAATTTGTCTGATTGACAAGCACTATTGATTGCTGAATGCTGATAGACTGCAGACTGTTTATTTGACTAATAAGAATTTATCTCACCTCTTATGCTCATTATATTCTAAAGGAAAGAAAAATAGAGGGAGTTTGCAAGTAGAAGTAAAAGAGGCGTGACGTATTTACTTAAATAAATTACCATTAACATTAGCACAAAGTCGGAAAGTGTATGAAGGGTGCAGCGCCCAGTTTAAAGGTCAGGTTAAAATAACACTAACATTTCATTGTTCTCCAGATTTTTTAGAAATTTCTTAAGATTTTTATGTTACCATTGTATTAATGATGCCATATCATTAATGTAGATTTTTGTAGACAGATTAAATTTGTGGCCTAATGGCCAAGTAGCTAGAACTTCTGGTGCCACAAGTTTCGGTGCCATCAGTTTTGCCCCAGCGGTGCCATGGATGTTTCTAGTGGTTCGGAATCCACTTTGAAAAGCATGGATCGGTCTGATATGACTGTAGAGAGTAAGTGTGTCAATCCTACACCGTAAAAGAAAACATCTCTCATCAAGAGCCAATGAAGAAGAGGATTGAATTTGTAACTTTGGAGAATACGTGTAGATTTCTTGTTAATAGTAGCTTGAGATTTTTACTAACATACAAATAACATTCTTTTAAATGCTATTAAGAAAAATTTATGTTTATTTCTGAGGCAACAATGCTAGAATAAAATTGTGAAAAATTCAAAACTTTTGTTGTTCATCAAAGATTTTGTGGATACACAATTTGCTTTCTTGAATCTTTCATTATTAATGTTTGAAATGTTTCACTTTAATATTCACATAATATTCACTTAATGCTATCAATTAGAATTTTATTAATTAGTAGATAATTCAATCTTCTTCTTTTTTACTTACTAAAGCCTGTTACAGGCCAAGGCCGTCTCAATAAGCTTCCTCCAACAGATCCGATCAGACGCCACAATCCTCCATCCATTGATTTTTAATGTCATGAAGATCTGCCTCTACGTAGTCTATCCATCTTGTGCGAAGTCTACCTGTTTTCCTGGTACCCTCTACATTTTCAACAAGACTCATATTATCACATTTAAAAATATGCCCAAGCCATCTGATCATCCATTCATATCAGGTTGCGTATATTTTCTATAGATTTTATAGTTAAACAAAATTCTCCATCAATCATTCTCTCTAACTGGACGATTATTAAATTTAGAAGATAAAAATTTACTTTTTATTCAAAGCTTTTCAAATGAAAATGGGATGATTATTTTAGTTACACCGACACATGTTTCCTCCTTAATACTCGGACAGCTCTCTATATCGATAAAAAGACAAAGCGAACTGAATGAGACGTGATGTATAAAAGAGAAGTTAAAGAATGTCGCACGCAACAATCGTTTGACACCGGTGACATTCGCTGTCCTTGAAAACGAAATCTGTCAAGTCTTCCGTTTTTACATGAACTTTTTGGCAAATAGCAAATGTTTTCGGTCGTATTTTTGCTGTAAAAGAGACATTTGCAGAACGTTGGTTTAATTAAATTCCACGCACGCGATATGACACAAGGAGGAAAAAATGATGATACATCAATTTAATCTCTTTTCTTATCTTACAGTCTTTTGTCTTTTTTTAGAAAGAAAACACCAAAAATGACATTTATTTTTATTTATTTATTTTTTTTTTGCTATAATTAAATTAAACCTTTCCGGTCAAGGACTGAATCATTTTCGGAATTAACCATTTTCTATTGAATAATTTTGGATATTTTTGCATTAGTAATTATCAATTACTGATTGGTATTCCGAAAGTATACCTTTTTAATCATTCAATAATCATTGTTTTCATTATTTTAAAGAAGATGATTTATTGTTTAGTATATATGCTATTTAATGTTATTTATTGTTACAGATTTTAACATATGATTCAACAATAATTTGCATTTTTGACGAATCTTTTAGTTTTATTAAAAATTACTCTGACTCTATGACAAAAATTATTTTTTAATATAATACAAATAATATAGATCTTTAACATACGATAAAACAATAATTTGCATTTTTGACGATTCTATAATTTTAGATTTCAATTTGATAAAAATTACTCTAATTCTATGACAAAATTTACTTTTTAATATTATAAAAATAAAATAGATAAAATAATATAGATCATTAACAAAAGATTAAATAATAATTTGCATTTTGACGATTCTTTTAATTTTTAGAATTCAATTTGATTAAAATTACTGTGACTCTATGACAAAAATTACTTTTTAATATTATAAAAGTTAATTATACATTTTCATCTCTCTCTCTCTCTCTATATATATATATAGAGAGAGAGAGGTAGATAGATGAAAATGTATAATTAACTTTTATATTCTATATATATAGATAGGAGAGAGAAAGAGAGAGAGAAATTATTACAAAGATTTTGCATAAGGTATTACAATTATTATGCTTTTTGTATGACTTTATATTGAAATTGATTAGAAAAATTTTAATTACTACAAAAATAACAATGATAAAAGAAGCAAACACTTCGAAATAATAAAAAGCAATAGATATTATCTTTACCAACAACGTAGAGAAATCTCTTTAAAATGACCAATCAATTTAGGTATATCAGTAGCAAACAAAGAATAGAGACAAACTGGATAAAAATTCATTCTCTCTTCTTTTCTTCATCAATTTCACACAAAAAGAAAAAAAAAAACCGGATAAAAAAACTTTAATAGCATTTCCATGTTATTTATGAAAGCAATCAAATCTTACGACACCAATAAAATATTAAAATAAACAGAAAATAAAAATGCGCTTAAAATAAATTTCTTTAGAAGTCGACAATTAATACTATTAATAGATTTTAGCAAAACAAATTAAATGCTATTTTTAGATGAATTATTAGAGCGATCGAATTTAAACTTTTCGCTTAAAACTTTATAGGAAGGAAAGTAAATAAGGATAATAATAATAATAATAATAATAATAATAATAAAGTACATGTCAGTAAATAAAACAATAAAAAGAAGTTCATTTTGAATAATGATGGACCGATTAATATCTTCAAACTAAACAGTCTGAAATGGAACCCACTCTTTGGTTTATAATCTATCATTCATTCTTTACAGTTTTCTTGGCGCCAGAAATTATCTTAAAATCTCACGATTTAAACACTTAGTAATCTTGTTTTATAACAGGAATTAAAAGTCATTATTTTATCCTTTTATTATGCATGTTGATGTTATTTAAACAACCTTTGTGTTAGCCGACATTGGAGAAGCGAAAATGAATAATAAAATTATAAAAAGTAAGAATTTCTCTAGATACAGTCCTAATAAATTAAAAAGCGAAAATATCACAATGTATAAAATAAAATATTGATGGCATTGCATAATGTAGATCTTGCAGAATTTGTTAGAAGTGTTTTTGTTTTTCTCGACATTTTTAATAGCATTTATACTGAAACAAATATATAAAATTTAACAAGGCAGTTTTTTCTCAATAAGGGTGGAAGATATTTAAGCGAGAAATATTTTTTTTCTTCTGCAATAATTAGCAAACACAAATAATTATTTATTTGTTATAGTAGAGATTATTTATTTATAGGTTGTTATTGTTCTAAAAAAGCAAATATCTATTGCTTAATGTCTTTTTTAAGACTAAAAATATTAATAACTTTTTAATAAAATGAGGCTAGTTAGATAATGAAAAATAAATACATTATTTCAAAAAAGATTTATAAGATAAAAACATTGTTTACAAACAATACTGAATGTAATATAATTTGATTAAACAGATTATAATAATTTTATGAATTTACATTCTTTTTTTTTTTTTTAAAAATTAAGACAATTATTCATTACAGAGATATAATAAATTAATCAATTTAAAAAATATATATAATTTTTTTTAATATCACTGCAATTTTTGTTCTGTATGACTAACCAAATCTCTAAAGTCCTTTTGAAAATCAAGTAAAAAAATAAATAAAAGTAATGAGGAAATGTATAGATCTATATTTACTTCATTTCTTTTCTATAAATCTAAATTATTAGTGAAGATATATGAATTTATTCCTTGCTTCAGTTTTTGAAAGTTTTAATTCTTTAAATTATATTTTATAAATAATTTTTTCCGTATAATATGTAATTTATTATATATGAATAGAAAAATTGTTTTTTATACCAATTTAGCAATTTTCTACCAATACAATAACAATTTTCTATTTTGCCTGACTTCGTTTCTCAGTGTCAACACGCGCCACTGGTCAGCATGAGGGCTCAGGTTCCATCCACTAGCGGCATTGTTGCACACTGTTTCAAAATGAAGAGACTCAGTGGTGTGTGTGATGTTCAGCATCTTGTCTCGTGAGTCGGACTACCTGGTGGGAGTTTTCTGGGTTTTCTGCCATGCGATACGCAAATATGGGGTAATTTTCTCTACAAAACCTCCCGGAAGGCACTGCTTTGCTTCTTCTGTGACACGGAGCCAAGTCAGACTTCTACCTACGGGTGCTCCATCACAACAGATGCTACTCCTCTCCCCTTGCCATGATTAGATTATTCATAATTTTCTTGAATTAATTTTTTATCTTTAATGCGTAGAGAATAGAAAAGAGTGAATTCGAATGACAAATCTACTCACTACATACTTTCCTTCTGTATAACACAAATTAAACAAAACTTTTGCACTTTTTTTTTTTTTTTTTTTTTGCTTTCGCGTTAAATATAAGAAAATAAATGACATAATACATTAGCATATGCAAACCATTTTAATTATACTGTTAATGGAATGGATTTAAACTGTTTTTCTCCAAAGGCCAGACATTTGTTTCCATTTATAAAAGCGGTATTTAGGAGCAAATGTAACGAAGAGAAAAATGAAAGTCAGACGTCGGCTAGACGGTAGGGGCAGACGGATATTTTAATGGCGCCTACCAGTGGACGGACGGAAACACACCAGCCCTTGGAAAGCGATCTTACCCACTTTCAGGCAGTGCGTAAGAACCGACCGGCTTTATTAATAAAAATATTAGTCCGTTATACGTTTATTGTATGATAAACTAAACGGCTTTTTACCTTACTTCATCATAATTTGTAAACTAGAAATGCAAAAGCTTCTTAAATTTTTTTTCAATTCCTTCTATTAGCTCACACTCTTCCTATATATATATCTTGTTAAAATTTTCAATCGTTCATAAAATACTTTTTATTCATCCCCTCAAGTTCAAATACATTTTGTTTGAACTTGTAGTGGATGACACTTAATGTTAATACAGTTTTTCAAATATTAATCAGTAATTAAATTTAATTAATTAAAATTTTTTTTTTTTTAGATTTAAGCTGCATATATCTACCAATAGATGGTGCCAGATAAACTTAAAAAATGAATGAAAATTATTTATAAAGGGCTTTCTGCAATTGAGAGAAAAAAAAAGTATAAATTAACTTTAAAAAAAATTGTTTTATATTACTTGTTTTTTTTTTTTCTTTTCTTAACACATAGAAGATAATACTATATGTAGATACAGTGAAAAGTATACAGACTGAATTCCCGCATACTAGTATATATAATTTTTGTAAATATTTAATAGAAAATTGATAACAAGAAATATTCATAGCAGAGTGTAAACATTTAGTGAAGTACATATAATGTTGTAATGCTACTTCCAGTCTTGTTTAAAAAACACATTTACAAAAGGTGATTAATATATTCCGTAATAGTTGGCATCTATGCAAATGACGTGAATTTCTGTCACCCATCGCCAACAGAATAAAAATAAGACGGAATTCACATCTCTTGCCTTCAAAGTGTTAAATACTACAATGCAGTGCTTCCTATATGCTCTATCCAACAAGATATATATACAGAGAGAAAGAGAGATATACTTTTAAAGATCGAAAACATTAGGCGCCAAAAATTGATTTCATCATTTGCAAACCATCAATATAATACTATTCAGTATGTAAAAGGTAATTAACAAACAAATATTTAATTTTTCTAATAAACAGAAATCTTGCCATTTTAATATAATTGTTGTTTGATTTTTAAGAATTTTTTTTCAAAATATTGGTAAAATTAATCAAAAACAATCTTTTAAAATCATTTAATCTTCAACTTACATTTTAATTTCGTATATGAAACACATTTAAAAATCAGGAATACATAAATGCCACGATATTAAGCAAGTATTTAAAACACCGATTTAAAAAATCTTTTTACATTTACTTTTAAAAGAAAGTTTCAGTTATGAATTTATTGAATAATTTCTTACTTGTAAATAATTGTTTTCAGTTTTTATGACATGCAATTGAACCTTTGGTTCCGTCATTAATACATAGTATGCATGCCAAAAATGTGTTCCGCAAAATTAACTTTCAATGGGAAAAAAGTGTGCTCAAATTATAAAAGTATGCATCATTTAAACAAACCTAAATAGCGTGATTAAAAGGAGAAAATAAAACAAATGCTAATTGAAAGGGTTTTTTCACAAATGACACAATGATTTTTTTTGGTAATTTTTTGCAACGGACAATGACTTAAAGTATCGCAATAAGAACCATAGAGTTTTTCAATGATTCCCCAAAAGTATCTGCCTTCATCTGGGTGGATCTCCATTGAAGATTAACAGTGGAATTAATTAATTGTTTAACAATTCGTTTAACTTTATAAGTAAAAGGCGCTTTACCTACTTCATTTCACTGCTTTCAGACAGCTGGTGCTGCTACAAGATTATCTAATTCTCCATTCGTCATTTCCCGATTGATTTATTGATTCATTCTTCTTCTCCCAAATCTGAGAAAATCTTTCGTCGTCAATTGTTTTTAAGATTTGTAAATTTTTTTCTCTGGCTCAATTTCAATCGATGGAAGTTTTTAAAATTGTTGGGAATTTCTGGTTGACGCTCTATAGCATACTACGTATAAATGAAATTCTACCGTAGTAAGGAAAATACTGTGATATGTTTTATTCAGTAAATTTATTAGAACATTTTATGTTTTTCCTAATTATGTATAAAATATTTTCTTATACATAAAATTGTTTATTATTATATATGTTTGTTGTTTCTTATCCTACTTGGTTGACAGCATCATCTAGACCGTGTGGTCTCATGGTAAGAAGATAGGGGTGGGGGGACGCAGCTTCTGTTGGGATGGAGCACCAATAGCTTCGTGTCTCTGAAGAGGGAGGGCAATGCCTTCTGGGTTGGACTTTTAAGGTGAACTACTCCCGCATTTGGGTGTCATATGGCAGAAAACCGGAAAACATCCACCAAGTAGAACGACTCACGAGGTAAGGTGCTGAACATCCCAAACGTCATCGAGCCTCATCGTTTTTGAAACAGTGTCAACAACAAAGCCTCCAGCGGTGCACGTTACACTGAACCACGAATCGCGCATTATATATAATAACAATATTTTATATAAATTATTATATATAAAATATTGTTGAAAAATATTTTCTTGTATAATAATGATTTAACATAATTTTTTTCCATCTTGTATTTTCTTACTAATTAAAAAGTTTTTTAAGTAGAATTATTTTGGGTTCTTCAATAAAAAGCATTAATAGTCAACCTATTACAATATTGTTTTCATTGCGTTTTAATTAATTCTTTATTATGCCCTGCGTGAATTTTTAACTTATCAATCTTTCCCTGCAGAATGTACTTAAAGAAAGACTTATTATTACAGAAATTAAATTCTTCTGAAAATATTTTTTTTTTTATTTATGCAGCTTTAATGAGATTTTTAGTCTTTATTTATTTTAATATTTAAAAAAAAAAACAACTAGATGAGTATTATTATCTTCATTCTATTTTCTATGCATCCCCTTTTTAATCTAAACTTAATTATATGAGGAAAATTACATTTTTTATAATATTTTAGCACGATTATCTACATAAAAATCCCTTTTATACGCTATGCTTTGTCTACCTGTTTATCACGTTAAGATCGACACCATTTAACGCCTGTGCGATGTTGGCTAGTTATTCTCCCATACCAAAACGTCATGGCTCTTTAGGAATCATGGCCAACGGAAGCATGTTCATAGTTTATGAGAGAGCATAGAAAAACAGTAGGCATCTGTCGAAGGTCAGTGGCGCAAAGAAGAGCATATTTCTTCTTTGAATGTTTTTTATGTCAGTTACGTGAGTTGGACTTGCCTCATATTTTCCACATTATTATTTCGTTTTCCGATCACGTATAAGAAAAGTCCGATTTGTTTATACCTGCATATAAATAAATAAATATTGCATAATTCAAAAGTAGAAAATGAATATTGCAATTTAAGATTCAAATCAAAGCGAGAGTTTGTGAATAGTAATCATTGCATTTATTTTTAGCCCGACTCGTGGCTCAGTGGTAATGCGTGCCGCTGGTGAGCATTAGGAAGGAGGTTCAATCCGCTGGCGGCTTTGTTGTAGACATTGTTTAAAAACGAGGAAACTCGATGACGTTCGAAATGTTCAGTATCTTGCCTCATGAGTCATGCTACCTGGTAGGAGTTTTCCGGGTTTTTATACCACACGACACGCAAATGGAGGGTAGTTCTCTTCAGGCTCAGAAGGCTTCTTCAGTGACTTGTAGGCAAGTAAGACTTCTACGAGTGCTCCATCACAATAAAAGCTGCCCCTTTCCTCCATCCATGAGTTGAATACAGGGCCTGATGGCCGAATGTCTAGCTCGGTACCCCAGCCTCCGGGTTCGAGTCCCGGCGGTGCCATGGATGTTTGTAGTGGTTCGAATCCACTTTAAACCGTAGGTTGCGGTCTAACATGATCGTAGAGCGTTGCGGCGGTAGTGTTAAATAAGTAACGTCGGTGCAGCCCTTGCTTATAGCGTAAAAGATAATCTAAAACTTGCATTAGAAAAAAAAAAAAATGAGCAGACTACTCATGCGGTTGTCACACTGAGGATTAGTCACAACAACATATTTATTTTTGGAATTTTAATTGCATGAAAAATAACGAGAATCTGTTTAAAAAATAATAAGACTAATGAAGATTTTAATTTATTTAAATAGAGAACTAACATTGTTTTATTTTTATTTTCTAAGATATTAGTTTAAAGATTAAAATTTATGTTGCTGTTGTTGCTTATCCCCTTGATTTAGAATCCTAAACCAAGTCCAGTAGATCATGTTGCATCAATAGATTTTAAACTGTCCTCCCCTCATTCAACAGTTGCCTCACAGAGGCACCAATACAATCGATGAGATGAGAGGGAGACGCGATGGCCGAACAATGACAAAGGGTATACGTCTTCTCGTCTCCATTGAAGGTCAAACTCTTAGTGTGGCCAGTCCTTATCTAGCTAAAGCCGTTTGAGCAGGTCTAGGACAGGAGCACTGCAAGGACATACCAGGATATTTAGTGGCGTACCATGCAAGAATTGTTGGCGACCTCCAAGAGGTATTCACTCTGGCTAAACTCATGGAATGAACCTGTTTAACAGATTGGAAGAAGAAGCTTTGGGAAGTTCGCAACCTTCCCTAGCGAGCAGATTAAAATTTATAAACTTCCTTAATGATTAAAAAAAAAAAAATTATCCTGCTACGAAAATGAAGAAAGTATGCTACATTATTTTTTTACTAATCTCTCTGAATATTTTAGATTGTACATTTTAAACTAATACATTTATTTAAGAAATGGGTTATATTTTGGGACATCACGTTATTTTATCCTTTCCAATTCGGTCGACTTAAAGTTTGGAATTCTCTGATTTATAATATAAAATAAAAAAAACTTCAATGCCTATTGTTTGAAATAGAAAATATAAGAATGAATTCTATTATATTTCAAATTGGGAAGGAACTGACGAACTTTATTTCTTCTCCTTTTATTGCTTTCAAGGAGTTTGTTTATTTAATTATGCTAACGAGGAAACGGTAAATATATATTTTCGTTTTTCTACTTAGAAGAAGAATGAGTCTTTGGATAGACTGAGGAACGACACACAAAAATGTGATTTAATTGCGTAGGTGAAAAACAATGAATTCATTATTCACGGCAAGTGCATGCAAAAATAGGTGAAAAACATAAGCGATCGAACAATGCATAATAGCAAACAATGAGTTGATTATGACAAAAAGAGTGTTTTCTTATATTGAAGTAAAAAAAAAGTAGCATAGAAAATTATTCGTTGATTTTTTTTTTTCGAAATACTGCTGGTATGTTGGATCATTAATAATCAACATAAATATTTTAACAGCTTATCACAATAGCATTTTATTAAAGAATTTAAAACAACATGTTACAAACTATTTTTAAATTGGTAAATAATATTATAACAGTTAAGTAATTTGTCTGCAACCCTAATAAATTTATAAATACACTCTGGTAAATATGCAGGTTAATTAATAAATACATTGCTATTAGATGAGAGTTTCCGTGAAATATGAATAGTGTCTTAAAAATTTTACTATTGTTGTTGTAATTAATCACTAGTAGGGTGACCACAGGGGGTGTAGGGACATCACATGAGGTGTGGTCTACTCATGGAAGGAGAGAAAGGAGATCAGCGTCTGTTGTAACGGCGCCTCCGTAGGTAGAAGTCTAATTTGGCTTCGTGACGACGGCAAGACACTTTTAGGGGGAACAACCCCGCATTTACGTATCGTATGGGAGGAAACCCGGAAAAAGTGTTAGGTAATCTGACTAACGAGGCAAGATACTGAACATCACAAACGCTATCGAGACTCCCATTTTTGAAACAGTGCCTACAACAACGATGCCAGCGGATGGAGCCTCAGCTCTAATGCTCACCAGAGGCGCACCTGACCACTGATCCACGAGTCGGGGTCAAATTTTACTAATGTTTGTAAATTTAATTAAATTTTTGTCTACATTTTTTTACATTAAATTAAGTTACATCGACAAAGAAATGTTCCCTATAAATTTTGATTAATTAATTTCAAAACACATCACAGAGAACAAATATTTGTATTTATAATTGAATTCAATAATTTTTTCAAAAAATCTTTTGTATATAAATATGTTTACTTTTTCAAGAAAATCTGTTTTTAACATAGTCTTGACGTTTTAAAATCTTTCTAAAAGGAAAAGAATCAGAAATTCCTAACCCAAATAATGTTAGCAAGATGCATTTAATTATGTCAACATAAAAATCTATAAAATAATACATTGAATCGATTTTAACAACAATATATGTCAGATAAAATTTCAAAGATTTATAAATTTTATACTTCTGATATAAAATATTTGACAACATTCTATTTTTTTATAAGTCCAACTATATAATTTTATTAATTTTGCGGGTGCAATATTCAATACACAATCAACCTTCACTCAAGGGTACACAAATAAAATATGAATACTACTCTATGCTATTATAGTTTTTCCTTCACTGACGCGTTATTATTTTAACCCAAGCCGATTTCTTAAAAACTACTTTTATTTTCGAGCGACACTGAGCGAGCGGGTCCGCGACATTCTTGCAAAAAAAAAAAAAAAAAAAAGCTCCCCGCTCGACCTCGTACTTGCCACGCCTGTCGGATGTCCTTGTTTCGGCTCGGCTTCATCAAGTTTCGTTTCAGCCCAGCTTCTACGCAATCGCAAACTTCAACCACCACCAGACAGCATGGCTTCGAAGCCATTAAAAAGCCGCAGCGGCTTGTCTGAATTAAAACAAAAGGGCCGTGACACGCTTTCCAGACGACACACCGTCTGAATGCTACTCTCTCATCAGCGTGTTATATGATCAGGAAGATTTTTGCACCTTCTGGAGAGTGTAGGGCCAAGGACTTTGGGGAAGACCTTTTAATTCAATTCTTAAAAGTAGGGCATATTTATTTCGGACGTAGTAGTATGAGGGAGGTATCCGTTTTACCACCCCAGCAGCTAAATAGCTGCGACGAAAAAGGTCCTGGCCTACTTCGAGCGTCTGCTAATGTAGGTCAAAGTTTCTGTAGGACTTCGCGTGAAAGGGAAAGTTTACTATTAGCCGTTCCTCTGGAAACTCATTCATCAGGAGAGAATGTGTGTGCACCCTTCTTTTTTTTTTTTTTTTTTTTTCATCCACAGTCAGTATTTCGCGGTCGCAGTTTTTGTTTCTATTCCGGCAAGGTTGACTAAATGGCGGGGCGTGATGCGTTCGCAAATGAGGCGCTAATGTTAGTGACCCCATTTTGGAAAGGTTTTCTAGGAACGGGAGAGTCATTTTTCTTCTATACAAAAAAATAAGTGCCATCATAACAAATTAATGCGCTAGGTAAGGGATCGTTATGAATTTTATTATTCCAATAATTGAGCTTCAAGGGAGCACTTAAAAGAACGAAAAATGAAGTATTGAAGCCTCATTTGCTAGCTTTTTTAAATTTCATGTAAAGTTATACAGATAAAAAAATTTTTTAATGTAGAAAACTATTATTAAAAAAATTAAATTTTTGATAAAAATCAAATTTTAAATAAAAATATAAAACTTAAAAATAAAATTACAATTAACATTATATGAATTTTACTAATTGTAATGCACATCAACTAAAAATGAGTTAGTTAACTAACTTGATTTTTTTCCTTAAAAATAAATACTGAGATTTTTCTATTTTTTAATATTTCTCGTTTTCTCAAACATTTTAATATTTTTAGTTTTAATGCATCTTGAAAATTATTTGATATGCTAATTAATTAAATAAATTTACACGATGAAAGTAGACTTTAAAGGTTTTATTGAATATTAAGATTTGCTAGTGAAATTATTCTACTAAAATGATATTTACAAATTAAAAATGAGAAAGTAAAATGATAATGACAAATTAAAATTGCAAAATCCAGTTAATATTTTATTATATAGAATATATAGCAATTATTGGGGAATAAAGAAATAGTGCCATAGATTGAAAACGCTATAAAATTATAAATAGAGAATAACATCTTGTCATGCGTTAATTTCTAACGATACAAAAATTTAAAACAAATCCCTTAAAATCCTGTTTGCGTGTAATTCTAAATTTTGTTATTTCTTCATACAAGAATGAAATATCCGAAGGCACAATATAAACAAAGCCCAATATAATTAGAGTGTACTGCATTGCTATTTTAAATACTACAGCAACACAATTACTAATTACTAATTAATTATGCCATCACAAATATACGCCTAGTCGGCATTACAAAACGAATGTGAACAAATATAAAATAATATTAGTTTTAAATTGTTAATATGTAAGGCCAACAGCTCATAAGAAATAAAAAATTTTTTAACTGCTTAAACAGCAAGCAAAGTGCGATTTTAAATGGATTAATCCTTAAATCTTATTTTTACAACTAGAGATATGAAACGTTTTTTAATCATTTTGTTAAATTTCACCAGGCATTTGTCAGCAATACAAAATATTTTTTTTTTTATAATGAATTTTAAAATTGCTCATAAATTCTAAAACACTGTACGCAGATAAAAAAAAGACATATACAATGAAATGAACAGCATTGAATCTCAATGTTTTGTTGTAAAAAATAGTGCTATTATTAAAGGGGTTTTCCCAATTGTTGACCGAATTAGAATAGTGCCATGCAGCAAAAATCCATGTTATATACAGAAAGAACAAAATGAAACGGAATGGATTACACGTCAAACCAGTAGACTATTTCACCTTAGAAAGAAATCCGAGACGAAATTCAAGAAGTTGCTTCAAAAACCGAAATTAAGGTCAAAGAAATATGAATGTGAAAGTAAAAAAAATATAGAATAGAGAAAGGATATGTAGCAAAAATACTGTGATAAATTTCACTGAGAAAACGTTAATAAGATATGATATGCCAAAAATTATATAAATAAAATATTTTTTTAAATACTGAGATGGAAAAAGAAAGTTCTTTTTCAGTACTAAAAAACAATGGATGCATAAAATAAACACATAAAACGAAAGCGTGGCAAGAACTTTTTCTGTGAAATTATTGTTATCCGAAAAATAAGGCAGATGAAGTATTTTATTCAAGAAATATAAAAATTACAAGGATGAAATCAGTTTTAAGTATACGAAATTTATATTAAAAAGAAAATTTTTTTTTCAATCATTTTGTACTTATATAACAACAAATAAACCACAGTGAAGCTTTTTATAAATTTGATTATATATTATAATTAAAATTAAAAATGAAAATATTTACAAAGTGCAATAATATCAACTGTTTCTTTTTTTAAATTTTTATTTTAAATTTAAAAAATGGTCCAACTTTTAAATTATAAATCACTTTATTTTGTATTCACTTGAATGTGGTGCAAAGTCAAATTTCAACATTTTAAAAGTGATTTAAATTTATATATATTTATATATTGTCATAGCCAGCTGCGTTAAATAACTGTAAAATATAGTGGGTATAAATATAATTTACATATTTCTATAAATACCTATTTATTTCTTTTTGGGATCATAATTTATCAATTTCTTACGACTTAAAAATTATTAACAAATATTAGGAATAATTTGCCTTTTTTAAAAATCTTCTTAAAAATACAGATTTACATTCATGCTCTAGAATGGAAAACTACTAGTAAAGGCAAAAACAAGTATATATAATTTATGAATTACATTTCGGATATTTAAGTCTTAAGAACAAAAGAAATAGAACGACATGAATGAATTAATTACTCCATTGTCTGGAGGTTGTAAGCTTCACGAAATTAATTTTTTCGTTTCCAAATACTGGTGAATGAACTCCAATAAATAAAACCCTTGAAATGAGATCTCAGCCACAAAGACGGCATGCAGAGAACAACCTCGAACAGAAAAATCAAGAAAGATGGCTACTTGGGAGAGCTCGAAAGCAAGGTCATTTCAGAAGTGTAAAGAAAAAAATCGGATATCGTCTGCCTTTTATAGCCTTGAAAAATCTAATGAAAAAAGAATGAATAGTTCAAGTCAAAAAATTAAATTAATAATTTGGTCAAGGTCTTTCGAAGTCCTTTATTTATTGAAAATTAATTTGCTGCAATAAATACAAATTGTATTGCTAATTTCAAATGACCTTGAAATAAACAGAATTACAACACTAGTAGGGTGAGTCTGAATGGAAAATGATAGCATAATTATAGTTTTACAAGAATTTTGAAATCATGCATTTTAAAATGAGTTGCATGAGATGTTTAGAGAAGAACATTTTTTATTAAATTCTGATTCAAGCAATACTTTTATATATAATAATTGTTAATTATTTTAACCTTAGTGTACTGGTTATTTACTGCCTCTCTCTCTTTATTTCTGCTTTGAATAAGGACAGAAAGGTCATTAATAATTTACCCTTGTACTACTATTTGAATACTTTATAAGTAATTCTAGTTCTTTACAGATTTCAAACACAATAATTTTATATGAGAATGCCTTTACTAAACCAAAAATTAAATATGCCTATATTAAAAAAAAATATTTTAAAATGTAAATGCTTTAATCCGGAAAAGTTTTGTTTCAGGTTAAAAAATAAATTGGATCTTTTAACATACAACTTTCTTGCACATTCTTTGCCTGCATATTGTTATATATCAATGAAATGCATTAAAGCTCTATTTATAGGCGTAAATGAATTGTTTAAAAGTTGATTATTGTTTATGTAAAAAAAGGAATGAATTCAAGCATCATTTGCAGATTATGATGTAATCATTTACAGATGGATGCCATCATTTAAAGATTATAATGTAGTCATTTATAGATGGACGACATCATTTACAGATTATAAAGCAACAATTGTTTTTTGTACTGGAAAAAATCTTTCTTTTCCTATCTTCGGTATTTAAAAATAATTTATTTATTTAATTTTGACATCTCATATCTTATTAACATTTCCTCATTGAATATTAAATAAATATTTCCTATGATATTCAAAATGGAATTTGTTGAGTGAATATAATTATTATACAGCTTTTATGCCCATTCTTTGCACACATATCTTTATATATCAATGAAATACATTAAAACTACAGGCTTAAATGAATTGAACTCTCATTTGCAGATTATGATGTATTCATTTATTGATGAATGACATCATTTACAGACTATGACGCAATCATTTACAGATGGATGACATCATTTACAGATGGACAATAAAAGCTACGAAACATCAAAATGATGAAAACATTATCTGCATGAATATGACTGCGTTCATAATGAACAAAAACTTAAATATTTATTATTTTAATGACTTAATAAATCTGTGTGTTTTAAATATAAAGCAATGAATGCTCAATTTGTGCTTCCTATTTTGAAAATTCAATTCAAATTTTCTGCAAATTAGAAAAAAAAAGAAGTAATATATTACTGCAAAGTAATGAATGCAACAAAACTACCATCTAAATTTATTTTCGTCGACAATACAACAACATGGACATAACGATAAAAAGGAGATTACATAAACACTGAAGGTAATGTGTCTGATAAAAAAGCGTTTTTTTTTTTTCTTCCCTACCTGTATGGACGGGATGACGGGGGGGATAGAAATTTCTGGTACGTTAACATTCTGGTCATATTTCTTAGAAGTGCCTATGCTTGTTTAGACGAGCGGATGTGAGTGGCGTCAGACCTCACGAAACGACGCGAAAACTGGTATTTCTCATCATAGAACAAACCGTTTTCAGACGTCACAAATTACGGGTTCAAAGAAGAAATAGACTAAGCACAAATCTAAGTCTAAGTTTTTTTTTTTAAATAAATAAAACAAACTAGTTTGTGAACACGAATAATACACGTTATTTTACATTATTACGTGTCACTTTAGTTTAACGTGGAATCATCTTTTTCATAAATATGTTCATGCTTGTAAATAAGTATAATATATTTCCACTTTGAATTGAAAATTAAGAATTATTTTGAAAGTAACAGACCAGAGTCAATCACAACAAAAGATTAAACATAATTTTAAATATTTGAGAATTATTCTTTAAATTTAAGCATATAAGCTAACGTAGAATGTACGTAATGTATGTAAGCTTTACCGTAGAATGATTTTTGATATAGATCAAAGGTTAAAAAAATTATGAAGAATGCATAAATTTGTTTATAGATATTGCATATATAGTCTAACTATGCATTCTTAAAAGTTTATTTAACAATATAAATCAATTATATTTTAAAATATCGAGCATCAATTATTTTGTATATTTTAACAAATAAATATAATTTCATCTAAATATTTTCTTATAAAAAGGTAGAATACTAAACAGTGTGTAAGTTACATTCTAATTTCTAAACATCAAATTCATTATTAAATGTTTAAAATTCAAAAAATGATAAATTATTCAAAACGGATAAATAAAAATAAAACTGATTTGTTTAAGACATTTCAAAACTATTCACAATGCTTAAGTACACGTTGCACATTGAAATATTATCAAAAGCGACGTTCATTTTGAAGGAATGGCTTGTTCAGGTGGTCAGGATGATGACGTAATAATTTCTGCATAGTATTTTATGATTTTACATTTTTCTTGCTTTTTTAAAAATAATAATTTTGTTTTAAAGAAATGAATCAGTAATCTACCTTCGGTAATCGAATCACAAAAATTTAAAATGACATATTAAAAATCATTTAATTTTTACATAACACCACACCATCACCATTTAAACGGCACACCTATCATTTAGTGAGAATTTAATAGCGATTACTATACATAAACGAATGCAATATAAAAATCATTAATCTAACTTTAATAAATTAATTAATTTAATAGATTAATAAACTTTGTAATAAAAAGCCTAAAAGATTATTTTTTAAATTTGATTCGCGGTTTTAAATTTTAGTTAAATTAATAAACAGTCTCCTTATTTATTAAATACTTTTACATAATAAATGCATTATGCCAAACTCTTCTACTTTTTAATTGAAAATTTCATACATACAATTCATTAAATGATAAAAAAAAAAAAAAAGGAAACTAAAATTTTCAGTTTTAAAAAATTGCTAATAAATAATTCAAAGATCTTGTCGTGATACCTCATTGGACAGCCTGAAATGGACATAAAATATGATATTTCTATGCAGAAGTGACTCTCTCGGGTTCCATTCGCTTCCCAGTAGCCAGCTGACTGAGTAGGAGTTGTGTTGATTTTTCTTCGTTTCGCGTCACACTGAAGCAATTTAGCTTTTCCCTTTAAAAATTCTCCAGAAGGCACATTTTCTCCCGTATGAATTACTCAGAATTTTCACAACGTAAAGCAAACATAGATACACGAGCGAGCTTCGTTGAAAGGCAAAGTTAAGTTCAATGTCTCTCAAAAATAAATTATAATAAAAAAAAATTTAAAAATGTTAAAAACTTTTGGATGAACACAAACTTTAATGATCATGAATTTTAAAATTAATGCAGTTAGTAACTCTCCGATCGGTAAGGAATTCAAAACTTTGAAGTCCCTTTTTTCTAAACTAAACATTTAAGCAGAAGTAATTTTTTTTTTTGTTATTATTTTGCTACAACAAAACTTCAATTCAAAACCACATATTTCTTTATATTTGGTTTGGATAACATCTATTGTTGTTGTTGCCGTATCCCCGGAAGAGTACAAGAAAATCAAATACTGTGGTGCTCCCGAATAATATAGCTATGTTGATTACCAGCTCGGAGTATAAATCATGTTCAAAGGGATGGTCCAGACAATGGCATGGCGGTTGCAATTGCTGAACAATATAAGACATTATGAGGAGTCAGCTCGACATCGGGACAGTTGCCATATTTTCTTTATTTTTTAACGCCATCAGCAGAAATTTTTATATTTTTGTAGTACTTCATCCTGAATCCTGTGGGAGTAATAGCTGTTTCTCCGTCGACATTTAGTTCAGTAATTTGGAATTTAGTTTTGATCTTAGAAGGAATTACAAGTTTAGATTTTGCCAAGGCATTTAGGAATGGCAATCTGCTACAGACTTTTGGCATTCTTCGCCAAAAGAATCTGCAATTTCTTTAAATTCCAAATCCACATGAGCAGGGATACATTGCAGGATATTTGTATGTATTTGTTCTAAAAGAGATATAATGATCATACTTGAGAAACCTTTATTAAGAGCCTCTAAAGCAGACATTGAGTCAGTGAAGATGAAGATTCATTTGTGCAAGTGAAGATAGTCCTCGATGACCCATAATATTGAAATATTTGATAATTCTTGCAATAAAAAGAATGAAATAAATAATTATTCTTTTGTATTATCCTCTATATCAATAATACATACTACTGAATTAATAAATGAGATTGTCAGGAGTTATTTTTCAAAACAAAAATTTAAAAAATGTTTTATGATAAAATAAAACGATTATAACGACAGAAAAACAATATTTTAACCACATATTCTTTCATATCTTAGAAAAGTATAAGAAAATAATGACTAAAATTTTGTTAATTGTTTTTAGGGTTTAATTTTAAGTTTGTTTTTTGTTTAAATTTTTGTTATTAAATTAATAAATTTAATATGAAATCCAAGCAAATAAATAGCTTTTGTTTTTGTAATATGCGACATATATATGTATACTAGGCAAAAGCTATTAAAATGTTTTGTAATTTATATTGAAATAATTATTAAAAAAGCTAAAAATTTGTAAAAACAGTGAAATGATAATTACATACAGGAAGAGGAAAATAAAGGAACAATAATCATAATTAAGAATTAAATACGATTTCACCTGAAAATTTCATTGCTTAGTACTAGTTTATGCTTTATATATGAGTTGTTTTAATAAATAAAAGATAATTTTTTTTTATTCAGGGATAAAAAGAATCTCTGATAATCTATGCAACATCAATCTTAAAGGAAATGGAATTTCTCGTGTAATATTCGATGAAAATTACTTTTATGCAATTCAAAAGTTGAGGCAATTTTAAAATTGATCGCTTTTAATGGTGTCAAATCCTTTTTCTGATTCAAGTTTTCTAGTTTGAATCCGGAAGTATTGGGCTAAATAAAGAGCCAAATAAATGAAAGATTTCGTATTGATGACGATGGAAAACTATAATGCATCAGTATGCATTAAAAATTAATAGAAACCAGGCTAATGAGCTACACGAAGACATGTGAAAAGAATCCATTCCAGTCACGTTTGTAGAACTGTATAATTAGATTCGTTTCTTTAAAAAAAAATAGTTCAATCTGTCATTCCTAATGTATTTGACGAGCTATGCTGGGTATTCTATACAACATACTAATTATGCTACACTTTACATTTGTGACTTCTATTACAAAGTAGTAAAAAAATGAGCTGCATATATTAAAGTGAACCAACAGGAAGGTAATAGAAACTGAAACCCAAATTACTATTATTGTTTATTTATTTCTTTTTTTTTATGTATTAGCTTGTCAATTTATTTTTAAATTTCCGAGATAAAGAGGCATTAATAAGAGGATTTGCATTAAAGTATAGGATTCATAGTGGTAAATTATAGTAGTTAAACAATAACAAGGAACAATTTAAAACATTAAAAAAAGGAAAGTACTGTGAAAACTGAGTTTCTCTTTTCACAAAAATGAATTATTTTAAATTAAGTTCCACCAAACTATTCCCTTATGTAGGTCAAGGAGGATTGGTTTTGTTTGTCGCTCTACGGTCATTGTGTGCACACTTCGGGCTAATTAAGACCGAGACCTACAGTTTAACGTGTATTTCGAACCACTTACAAACATCCCTGCCACCGCCAGGATTCGAACCTGAAGCCTGTGGCATCAAAGTCCACAGCCCTAGCCAACTGGCCATCAAGCAGAGGAGAAAGGCAATGCCGTTTTGAAATGAGAGTGCAAGATTTGAAATAGGTAAATAGACAAAGGTCCAAATGAAAGCTCCCGTGTGAGTGTTCTTATATCAGGAGGAAATATGGCTTATTTAATTAAAAAAAAAAAATTAATAAGGATTTTTTTATGCTTTTCGGTAAAACACCAAAATTAATGATAATTGACACCTATGTATATAAGTTTTTAATTTATAAGAAAACACACACACAGATATAACTTTTATAAAATACCGATGTTGTTGTATAAACAGGCTTAGATTTAATAAATTTTTAATTAAATCACATTGTTTGAAATTTTAATTTTACAATAAATAAATAAACAAAATGTGAGTGAATAAAAACATTAAAATTAGTATGATTTACAAATTTAAAAAAATTAAATAATTGGTTAACAAAAAATGTAAAAATTAACAAACAGTTGCAATTAAAGTGCATATTAAAATTAATTGTTACATTAATTATTTTATTAATTTAATAAAATTAGCTATCTTTACCTTTATCCTTTTCACTATCAAGAGAATAATTTAAGATTAGCAACACAGTTTGCCATCTTTCTATCCTATACGTGAGAGACAAAGTGCGATGTAACCACGAAAACGAACTCCAAATATTCGAATATAAATTATAATGAGGCGCAGTATAAGGAAGACTACTGTGTGTTATGTTAATAGATTTCTTAGCAAAATTAAATAAAATTACAATTATTTATTGGTGAAATAATATAATTATTATATATGAATGCGTATAGATGCGCTACTAGTATATTGCTTATATATGAATGCATGCAGCTGAAAATGCTTTTACAGCAATAAGTATGACGCAATGCATAAAAAAAAAAAAAAAAAAAAAGAATTAATGTAAAGAAAAAAAAAAAAATTATGTTTTAAATTTTGTAATTTTAAAACTAACATTCGCAATTATACGTTATCCAGAATAAATAATTCATTTTTAAAAAAATTTCATTAAAATATAAACTAATATATTGTAATAAAGGACTTTATAATCATTTTATGCATACTTTTGCAATTTATTGTCGTCGAAACTCATATTTAAATGACTTAAACTATACTATTAACATCTAACTTATTTATCAATTCACCATAATAAAACCAAAAAACACATTTCCAAAATTTAGGATCGAAGACATAAATGATATTTGTATTATTATTTTATCGTAATTTTGTTATAATAATACACAAATTATTATATTAATAATGAGTACACATAAAATAATACAAGATCAAATATAGGGTTTCGGTGCATTAAGATATCTGACGCACATGCGTGCAAGTGATTGTTTGCAAGCAATGTGAATATGTAAATTCACCCTCTAAAAGAAACATGCATGAGAAAGAAAATAATAAATTTAATCAAAGAGAACGAAAAATAGAAAGAAAATAAAATAAATAAAAGGTATAGTCAATATGCTTTATAAAGAGGAAGGGTAGAAGACAAGGAAGATAAAAATTGCAATAGAGGGTTGGTTAGAGCCTTTACGAATACCTGCTACTCTCTGTAACGATTGGAGGAGCAACCACAGTACCAGACCCTTTTTTGGTAACACATTTAGACGGCGAAAATACTGTCGGTACTCTGCAAGGAGGAGGTTTAGATCCGCCCGGCGGGTACACTGGATTGTCATTTGTACCAGGCACAGGGGGTGGTACCCGTCGAGGAAGGCCAGAAGTACGAGACAGCTTATTGTCAAGGCGAGCAAAGCTACATTAGTGAGCAAAGAACAGCAAAAAAGAATACATTTATTAGAAATAACCTGTATTCATTGAACCCAGTTAGTATTGCAGTTAAATATCTAATTGACTGCTGAAAGCGAAACTTGAAAGCTAAGGACATCACATAAGGCACATGTAAAAAAAAGTCTTTGAAAAAGTAAATCCATACAAAGAGAAAAATGAATAATCTTTAACTAAAGAAACAAATATTATATTTAATTGTAAAGAACATATACGATCTTGTAAAGAAATAATAATAATAATAATTGTTACCTGGGGCAAGGTTGTTATTTTTCCCCATTTCCTGGGGTTGCATCAAGGGCTACCAATAATAACTTAAAGGAAATGAAAAAGGGAGGGGTCAAAGCGGAAGAGGCCATTTTTGGGGAAATACCACAACTGAAAATTTTTTTATTGCTACCCTTAAAGGTAACATTTAAGTTACTTCTCACAAGTTAAGTTAAATTTTTGACACGAAAATTACTTCAGCAAATAAACCACAGAAAAAAAGGAGGGCACCAAAATTGCTTGTACTGGGTTAGCCGTTAATGCCAGATGTAATAAAAAATGAATAAACATGAGAAAATAATAAATAAATAAGTAATAATAATAATAAAGATTACGCAAACTGAAAATATTGCCTAATTTTTCTACATGAATGGTGTAAATAATAGATCTTCAAATAAAAAAAAAAAATAAACATAATTAAAACTGTTCAGCATTATAAAACAAAATAAAAGCCATGGAAAAATTTGTTAACAAAACTGAAACGTGAATCTACGTGAAAGCACATAACTAGGATATATTATGCAATGTACATATTAAATCACATATAAATTTCAAAATCAAAATTTCATAGATTTTGAAAAAAAAATTTATTTTAAATTTATTTTCTTCATATAGGTTGCAAGGGCTTTATTGGTCATCTTCCTAGTTGTCTTTTAATTACAACCAGTAAGCAGGACAGTTCTTTAATTTTAAGGTATCCTATACAAATCTTGCAACTAATTCTACAATAAATTACAGATTACTGTAAATTTTCCAGAAATAATTTGTCTTAAGACATTAGACAGCTATGATAGTTGTTCCCCATTTATAAAAAATTTTAATCAATTTCTATTTTGTATAAAGGTATAACATGTCGAAATTAAAATTTAGAAATAAATCTATCAGATTTAATATTTGTTAAATAAACTCCTGAACTTTTTATATTTCATTGAAACTAAAAGAAAGAAATATCCTTCGGTTCAAAGATCTTAAAATTAATAAAAATTTTGCAAATGATGTTACACACAATAATTATAATTTCAAATCAATGCATTAATGTAAACAAAAAAAAAAAAATAAAAATAATTTCATAAAAAAAAAAAAAAAAAAAAAAAAAAAAAACTTCAAAGCTTCTAACAACAAAACATATTTAAAAAAAATAATCAAAGCGAGATATTATAAATAGCCTCTACAATGAAATAGAATGAATAAATGCTTAAATAAAAAATAAACAAAATTATGTGATATAAGTAGCTGATCTATATTTAGCAGTATTGTGAGTTTTATGAAATACAAAATAAATAAAATATAAATTTTATAAACTTAAGCAGTTTGTATATTTATTTACATTTGCTCTTACAGTTGCTCTAGTTAAATTTTCAAATAATTTTAATATTGATGTTAAAAGTTACCTATTCCTTCAAAGAAAAGTTTTATGTATCAGATAGTGCATTAACATTAAATATTCGTTTATACTATCGATGCTATTAAAACTACCAAAATGTTGCAGGCATCTGTGCGACTTGAAAGCAAAAATAAGTAATTAAAAACCAATGTGATTAATTTGTAAGATGCATGTTAAAATTATCATTTTATTTCTTAGTATTTTCTTCTAAATTACTAACAAAGAAATAATGATAATAAAAAATATTTGTTTACCGTTATACATTTGCATTCAGATCAAACACTGTAAATTGATTCTTACCTGAAAAAGAATATAAAAGAAATTAAAAATGAAAAATATTACAGAAATTAAAACAAGTTGAATGGAAATAACAAAAATATAATTAAAACTCACAATAATAAAAGCTTTTATGGTTCGAATTAATAATAATATATTAGATAATTCTATACAATAGTTATCAAAAATCATTTGCTTATTTCTAAAAATATAATTGCTGCTTTTTTCCAAGTTCGTTAAAAAATTAATATAATTTAAATTATAATTTATACAACGAATGTCTAATTTAAATTTGCGTTGATATAAAAGATACATACTCGTAGTAAAGAAAACAAAAAATTATAATCGGCTGAGCCGATATACAGGTTATCCATTAAAATTTAGAATTTAATGTAAGAACAAAACGCATAACAGCCATCTTTAAAAAAAACTATAGAATTCAAACGATTTTTTTTCTTGAAAAAAAATCTCATTTCACTTTGAAATAAAATTATCTTTGCTTTTACCAGACGATCTTTTAAAACAATTTTTTTTTCATTATTTCTTATTTTCTTATTTCTGATATTTCTTTCTATTTATTTATTATTTACTTCACAATTTAAATTTAATTACTCAAATTATTTTGTAAATAAATATGATGTATAAAAAGTTCTTGAAAAAAATAAATAAATAAAAAAGAAAAAATATCGTGAAAGAAATTTAAAAAAAAAAAAAATTAGATTTCGTTGAAAATGTTCTAAATTGTAAGTGTTAAGGATACGAAAAACCCTGCTCCCAAAACAATGCCCATTATTTTATACATAAAAACATTCTTGAATTTTTTTTAAATCCTTGACAAATAACCTTTTTATGTAGGATTAGCACATATAACTCGCCGTTTCCAGGCTTTAAAATAAATAAAACTTAATTCTTTTATATTAAAGAAATAAGTTAGTACACGTCATCAATAATAAAATGCCAGCAATTTTTTTTATGAAATTCGAATTCTAACATAAAACAATATTAAAATACTTTTAATTGCAAATCCAAACATCTAATAACGATCAAAAACAAAACAATAAAACATGCAATAACAAAACCAGAAGTAAAATATCAAAATAGCTTCAAATGCGATAAGAACTGTGATGTAATATTCCATTCATAATTTTTACACTAACAATTTTTAGTGCCATCTGGTGGCAATAAAATTTTTTTATTTAACTAATAAAATTTTGTTCGTAATTTTCGACTACTTATCAACTAAAATAGTAGGTCCATTTATTTTCTTTGAATTTAAGTGTTATAGTTTTTAAAATATTATAATAATATAATGCTTTGTTATAACAATATAATGCTTTGTTAAAAATACAAAAAAAATTAAAAAGAATAAGTAATCAAATAAGTAATTAGTTAAAAAATCGTTTGTTTTTATTTATTTAGGTGCAATGTAGTTTCCGAATGCTTAATTTTTAATTTATGAAGAATTTGTTTTTAAACATGCTAATAAGAGCAGATGATTTACGGGGAATTTTTAAAAGTGTGAATTTTTATTGGAAAAGTATGGTAATTAGAAAAGAACTGATAAGAAATCGTTCGTAATTTTTTCACACTTAATTTTGCACAAAATAAATTTTTAAAAAATTTAGGGAAAATAAAATTAGACTTTTAAGTGTTATAAGTCTTTAAATTAATAAGTTATAAACATGGGGATACCGTATATACATATAGATTTATAGGAAATAAATAAAAATATTTTTATCTATAGAACTACAAAAACTACATTATTTAGAAAATATTTTTTAGAAATATATAATTAATACCCAAACAAAATCTTCAATTTAAAATGAATACTATATGACAAAACATATTCTGTATAAAGTAAACAATTTAAAAACCACCTCGCTGCCATGTAAAAAATAAAATAAAAATTAAAACGATTTAGAGAAAAATTAAAAAGAAACCTCAGCTGTATTCCTAAATAAAACTAATGAAGCCTTATAATTTCAACGAATTGTTTCCCTACTATAAGCGGATTTCAAATATAATTTTTTTTGCATAAAATATTATGTTGCAATTATTTAAAAAATTAAATTAAATATATTCTTGCATGCATTACATGTGATTTCTATTTTTTTAATGTTTATTTGTGAAATAATGAAAACATAAACGTTAAGAATTCGTCAATTATTAAAAATTAATGTAAACTGCAATTGAAAAATGAACTTTTCTATCGCATTTTCACTAGAAAGTTTGGTTGTTGCATTTGGAGTCTCCATCCTTATTTTGTGAAGTTAAAGAAACAGTTGTGAAAAGAAAGGCTACTGGCATTTCACCAGAAATTACCTTCACCCTCCTCTAAGAAAAGAAAGGTTAGCAGTTACAGTTACTGAAACTATGTATAAAGAGAAACTTTTCTTTTTTTAAAAGAAATTCTTTTTAAGGCATTCTTTTTATGAACAGTATCTTGAAAACAGTGTTCTAAAACTAAAGTGAAACCTTTTATAAAGTAAGTTCTAATTTCTGTCAGTTAATCATCAGTTTTTTTACAGAATTAAAATTCCAATTTCATATTAATACACCAGACTAAACATTAAGAACAAAAAATAAGTTTGAATTTGCTCTAATAAAATAAAATAGGAATTTATTAAACAAGCTTGAATTTGAAAGCTATTTTAAGAGCGGCGAAGAACAGTTTGACTCGAAAAAAAAAAAAAAAAAAAAAAAAAAAACACCACTTTCTTTATGTGTGTTTAAAAAAAAAAAGAAAAAAAAAAATAATGATTCAGAATAATATGATGTTGATTGATACAATATACTACAAGTGGTTACTTGCAATATATTGATTTACAATATACTATACGTGGTTACTTGTGGTTTCAAATATATATGTCGTTATTTACCATATTCGATTGGCATTTGAGGAAAAAGAACACACACACACACATATACATGTATGTGTATATATAGAATAATTATATATATAAATGTCCATATGGTATATATATATATATTTGAAACCACAAGTAACCACTTATGGTATATTGTAAATCAATATGCTGCAAGTAAAAACTTGTATGGTATTGCAAATCAATGAAGTATTTTTTTACTAACAAAATATAAAAAAAGAGGAACTGAGGTGAAAAATGATAACAAAAGAATAATTCTAATAATTTTATGTTTCATACGGACTTTGACTACCATAATCTAAATATGTGCCACTATAATGTATATATAACTTATTTCAAAATTCCTTTTAAGTACGGCTCCTGTGCTCTTAGCATTTTTATTTACAGAATTAAAAAGAATAACAATAATTCTTACACAGCACTCGCTGGTGATTAAGAAAATCTATGACAAAAGGTGAGATAGTATTGTGACAAGAACTTAAAAGAAAAAAAAAAGGGTTCAATGCCACCATAAATATTTTTGAAGACACTCAAAACTATTATGTCTCTGCGATGACTTCACTCCGTTTTAATGGAACCTACAATCATTAATCTTGTCTGAACCGTATAAAAATTCTAGCTCTCTCGCTTTGGCAAATTCCGAAACTACCTCTTCCATCAAAAGAACATCCGGCTGTCCACATAATAAAGATGTAAGGCGAAAACTTGGAAGTCAGCAGATGATGCCATTTGTACCCTTAGTAACAGCCCAGAATCATCTGTAGGGCTTCTTTACCAATAAGATGTCGCATGAAACGAGCATATCTGTTGTTCGCAATGGCGGATGGACAGCGACAATTCATTTGGCTGGTGACCAAAAAAACCTTCTGCTTTGCCGACTCCCCGCTTTCTAATCTCTGTTCTAGGTCTTCCGTTATTGGGTTGCATGGGAGTTGAATGACCCCTTATTTTTGGGAATATAATTTATAGGGACTATTTTTAAGTGTGATTTGGTGGTTACGGATCGCAATCAGACACAATACTGGAGACGACTTCCTTACTTGGCAACAGCAATAACAATAACAAAAAAAGCATACGTATTCAAAAAAAACTTATTTTCAGTCAATTCAGATCTGATATGTTTTTATTATCGCGACATATTGATTGCGGTATAATTTTATTACGAATAAAAAAAAAAAAAAATCTGATGTTTTTATTCTTGGGGAAAGAATATAATGTAAGCATTTATTAAAAAAAAATTTTTTTTTTTTTTTTTTTGTTAATTGTTTGTGTATGTTCTGATGAGATTTATTTTGATTTTATTTTGTTGTGTTGTTATTCCGACGAGTTTTGCTTAAAGTACTAAACACATATTTATATATATATACATATAGTAGGTTTGACAATTTAGAATTTTAATTTATGTTTGCTTAACAGAGAGATGCGCTTATGGTGAACCTCTGTCAATTACATTAACTATTTAACAATGCATTACAGTTAAGGTGAATTTCCATTGGATACTAAAATCTTACGTCACGAAATACTAGCTAATCGAAAACGTGATTTCTTGGACATTCAGGTTTCCTATTGATTGGCGTTCTACGAAGTAAAACACTTAAGTATTCAGTGGTTCTTGATCTCTCACGCAAGATATTTTTAGGGAAAAAAAGTACTTTTATTCTTTACTTAAAAATTATAATAATAATGATATAAAAAAAATCATATATCTATATGATTTTTTATTAATTGAAAATAAATACAAAAATCAATTAATAAGTTAATTATTTTTTAAATAAATTAATAATATATTTATGCATATCTTATTCCTTTTCTATGTAATAAGTTTAAAGCTTAAGAAAATTCTCTAACTCACAAAGCAGGAGACAGATGTTGCTATGCAACTAAGGTTCTCAAATCGCCCTGGCAAATCGTCGTCGTCTTATATATAAAGAAAATATAAAATAAATAATATTTTTATTTTTAGCAACTCTTTACTTATAGCCATGGTTTTAAGAAGTCTCAGCTTCCAAGTACAGTTTCGAGAAAAGACACAAAATAGAATTAGATAATTATTAGCTAATTATCAATAACAATAACAATAACAATAATAATAACTAATAACAATAACCTAATAGCTAATAACAATAACCTAAATTAAATAATAATATTTAATGATAATGTATATTAGAAAATATCTAATGACAATAATATTAGATGATAATATATAATGACTTAATTGAACGGTTTTTAATTAAATTTCTGATTAATTTAATTGTCTGCGGATAAGTTTCATTGAATAGTAAATTTAAATACAATAAAAAAAAGTAATTACTGATGAGTAAGCAAAATCTATTCACAAAAATTAAAGAGCATGGCAAATATAAATGCATTAATAATGGATATATATCTATAAACAGGTATATACTGTATAAAACATGGCACTAAAAAAATCTAATACGTAATATTTGTTTTATTCTAAGCATAATATCACAAAATTGACATATATAATTATTTAAGGTTAAAAATTAAAAATCCTTGTTAAATTCCGGTTCTTAAAAAATCCATATAATTAAAAAATTCATTATGTTTCACTGAATATCATTAATACATAAAATTAGTTCATCATTTACGATTTTTGATTAAAAATTATTTTCTTTAGTTCCATTTCTTCGCTATGTCAATACATAAAATCGTTAATAAATTCAACTATTCTTATGGTTATTATGGACTATAACTTATTTATTACACTTTATTTATTACTTAGTTTAGTACACTTTTAAATACGAATTGTTTACAGCAAATTACAGCTTACATTATGCAGAATCGAAAGCTATTCGAGTCATAATAGACTTTCTTTTTCTGCTCATTAAAATATTTTTAAAGGTTTATTTTTGACCTTGAGAAATGACCCCATTCTTGGATAGCGAGAGATGTTTCTTCTTCTTCCAACTCACTAACCCGATCGAACGTTTGTTTCTAAATGACAGAGCTGGAGTCAAAAACATTCTAATGATAGTAATCTGAATCACTGTGAGGGTAGAAAAAGAACGCAAAAAATAATAGAAATAAAAATAACAGAATGCAAAAGCGGCATGCAGGTGCTATCTTGAAAGAAGTTGTGAGAAAAATAAATAAATAAAAAATAATCACGCAGCGTGGCAACAATCTTTTCATGAAAGACTTCAACTTTCACTGTTAACCTCAGACGATTTTTTTTTTTTCTTCCTTCAGTTTTAGATTTTTTTTCTTTTCTTTTCTTTATTAGACACAAAAGACCTTGAATTTCGCCAAGCTCCGAAATGAGAATTAATCTTTACTCTATTTTTGAGCGAGACATTTTTTCCTTCTCTTTTATGTCTCAAAAACGAAAGGTCTAAAAAGAAAAGCACAAGAAACAGCGTCAACACAGCTGTGTGTTTGTTTGAGGTTTATAACGCAGCGCCTTGTTAAAAAATCAGACACGCCAAACACAACATCATTTGTGCCAAACATTATAAAATACGACTGCTGTGGTGATGATATGCGTCTTGCATTAACTCAATGTTACTAAAAATAGCTTATCGCAATAACACATGATAAATTTCATGTCTGATATGAATACATAACAAAATAACCTAACTTTACAAAATCCTTACATCGCACACACGTCCGTAGTATTTAATAGCTGTACAAAATCCTTATAAAATCACTCCGTCCGTATTTAATGGCTGTACAAAATCCTTACATCGCACGCACCTCCGTAGTATTTAATAGCTGTACAAAATCCTTACATCGCACGCACGTCCGTAGTATTTAATGGCTGTACAAAATCCTTACATCGCACGCACGTCCGTAGTATTTAATGGCTGCACAAAATCCTTACATCGCACGCACGTCCGTAGTATTTAATAGCTGCTGTAGTATTTAATAGCACAAAATCCTTACATCGCACGCACGTCCGTAGTATTTAATGGCTGCACAAAATCACAAAATCTGCACAAAATCCTTACATCGCACGCACGTCCGTAGTATTTAATGGCTGCACAAAATCCTTACATCGCACGCACGTCCGTAGTATTTAATGGCTGCACAAAATCCTTACATCCGCACAAAATCCTTACATCGCACGTCCGTAGTATTTAATAGCTGCACAAAATCCTTACATCGCACGCACGTCCGTAGTATTTAATGGCTGCACAAAAATCCTTACATCGCACGCACGTCCGTAGTATTTAATAGCTGCACAAAATCCTCCGTACATCGCACGCACGTCCGTAGTATTTAATGGCTGCACAAAATCCTTACATCGCACAAAATCACGTCCGTAGTATTTAATAGCTGCACAAAATCCTTACATCGCACGCACGTCCGTAGTATTTAATGGCTGCACAAAATCCTTACATCGCACGCACGTCCGCACTGCACAAAATCCTTACATCGCACGTCCGTAGTATTTAATGGCTGTACAAAATCTTTACATCGCACAAAATCCTTGTATTTAATGGCTGCACAAAATCATCGCACGCACGTCCGTAGTATTTAATAGCTGTACAAAATCTTTACATCGCACGCAAATCAGTGTACAAAATCTTTACATCGCATTTAATGGCTGCACAAAATCCTTACATCACGCACGTCCGTAGTATTTAATAGCTGTACAAAATCTTTACATCGCACGCAAATCAGTAGTATTTAATGGCTGCACAAAATACTTACGTCGCACGCACGTCCGTAGTATTTAATAGCTGCACAAAATCTTTACATTGCACATCGCACGTCCGTAGTATTTAATGGCTGCACAAAATCCTTACATCGCACGCACGTCCGTAGTATTTAATAGCTGCACAAAATCCTTACATCGCACGCACGTCCGTAGTATTTAATAGCTGTACAAAATCTTTACATCGCACGCAAATCAGTTGTATTTAATGGCTGCACAAAATCCTTACATCGCACGCACGTCCGTAGTATTTAATAGCTGTACAAAATCTTTACATCGCACGCAAATCAGTTGTATTTAATGGCTGCACAAAATACTTACATCGCACGCGCGTCTAGTATTTAGTAGCATCACACAAAATCTTTACATTGTCCGTAGTATTTAATAGCTGTACAAAATCTTTCGCACGCATCGTAGTATTTAATAGCTGCAAAAATCCTTACATCGCCGTAGTATTTAATGGCTGCACAAAATCTTACATCGCACGCACGTCCGTAGTATTTAATAGCTGTACAAAATCTTTACATCACGCACGTCCGTAGTATTTAATGGCTGCACAAAATCCTTACATCGCACGCACGTCCGTAGTATTTAATAGCTGTACAAAAACATCGTTTTTAATAGCTTATCGTACAACTCCGTAATTTAATGGCTGCACAAAATAAACGCACGCACGTCCGTAGTATTTAATAGCTGCACAAAATCTACATCGCACGCACGTCCGTAGTATTTAATAGAAAAATAGAAATTTAATGATGCATGAATCACGATAATTTAATGCTGCAAAATATAGAAAGTATTTAATAGCTGTGTACAAAATCTTTACATCGCACGCAAATCAGTTGTATTTAATGGCTGCACAAAATCCTATACATCGCACGGACTGTACAAAATCTTTACAAAAAATCAAGTATTTAATGAGAACAAAATGATATCGCACGCAGCCATGGTAACAAAATTCTTACGTCGCAGAACGTCCGTAGTATTTTAATAGCTGGTTTTTACATGTACAACTTTGAATTTCATAAACTATAATAATACAAATCTAGGAGTAAATAGAATACTATGATGCATGAAACGATAACACTGAAAATATATAGAAAAAACTCATGTTTATAAATTTTATCTGCAGATAATTATCATGCGGACACATAAAAAAATCAATATTTCGAGAACAACAAAGATATGGCAGCCATGGGTTTTGAAATTTTCTTTTAATGCAAAAATTAACCGACTGTACACATCTGAAACAAGGGAAAATTTTCTTTTAATGAAATCGTAGTCTCAAACATGTAAACTATATATTAAAAAAAAAGTTTCCCAAATTTGGAATTTTCTACAGAATTACCGTTAAAATCGATGTCGTACATACGTGAACAAAAGAATCCCAATAAAAAAAATTACGATCTTAATAAACAGGAAAACTAACAGACTTCTACGTATTAATTACTGACTAAATCAATACCAAAAGAAATGCAGCTCTAGACTATGAACTGTATCCACGACATATAAGTCAATTGTCATTCTAGCAATGGTACCATTTCCAACAATAAAAACAGTTGTTAAATATTTCAAAGTTTGATTGAATAGTTGTATTGTTATTACATAAACGGGTCTGATGGCCATAGTGACTAGCGCTCGGTGCCATATGTTTTAGGTTCGAAGCCCGAGGTAACATGGATGTTTGTTACTTCGAAATCCATTTTAAACAGTAGGTCCCCGTCCTACTACTACTGCACCACACTACACTGAGTTGCTCCTTTACTGTTTGGGAATGATGTGAGTGAGAAGTCTGATAGGGCTCTGTGATGCTCTACGGCCATACGAGACCTACCGGGACCTACGACTTAAAGTGGATTCTGAACCACTACAAACATCCATGGTACCGCCGACATTCGAACCCGAAACCTGTGTTGCCGGAGCGCTAGCCACTTTTCCAGCAGGCTTCGCGAGGTCCTGGTCCTGCAGAGTAATGGTGTAAGACTGATAACCCTACCCTGTATAAAGAATCTCCTGTCTTGAAATTTGGCAGTATGCGGACGGCCTTGGCCCACCAAGGGCTGTAGTGCCAGGGAGATAGTTATTACATAAATTCTGTTATAAAAATCAGTTGATTATTGCACAAAGTTTAACACTGTCAGTAATTTTTTTTTTCCATTTACATGATTTTGTTACTTATTTGCAAATGTGCTACTAATTTTCCGAACCCACAACAAAGAAACAAAGTATCCATGTATTGCAACAAACTATTCACGATGCAAGAACCATTGCCACGTAATGGCGCTTTTCCTGTATGTATATGCATGCTTCGTCGAACGAACGACGGAAAGCGCTCCCCAATTCGTTTCGGTTCGCTGCACTTCTGAGATCACAACAGTTTTAAAGTGAATCTCCTTTCCGAGGAACGAACTTGGAGCAGAAAAGCGTAAAAACTGTCCTTGAAATGGGCGCTCTATCTCTGGGAAATCTAGCAAAGGCTGCTGTTCTTGAAGGCGGTGACAAGTTCAAGTATGCTCTTGCACCAGGGAGAAATAGTTCCAGAAATTTCACCAAATAGTAAATCAGTACTATACTTTGTTTCATGTAAATAACTTCCAGTGATAGATATCATAAATTTTTGCGTATGGTGACTGGAGATATTCGGTATCAAGTTTTGCCCGGTACGAATATATTATACACGGCATGCTACCATGGCATTCATTTCGTTTATTTAAGACTTGATAATGCAGACTGCAGGTAAACGGCTATGCAATACGGTGGTAGGTTTTTTTAAAAATTGTGTTACGATAATTTTTGTTTAGTGAAACGTAGGAATATTTGTAAAGAAAGCATGGTTAGGTTCCAAAATTTGTAGTTAAAATAGTTGTAGTTGTATAAAGTTAAAATAAAGTGGAATATATTTATTATCTGCCAGTAGGAAGAAGGACTTGGCCCTCATGGGGCTGTTGGCCAATGAAGAAGAAGAAGAATATGCTTATTAAAACAATAATTTATCAAAATTAATACAAATAAACATTAAAATTGGAGCCTGATGGCTAAATGACTAGCGCTCTGTCACTCAGTGTCAAAGATGTCCCGGACGGTGCCATGAATGTTTGTAGTGGTTCGAAATCCACTTTAAACCGTAGGTCCAGGTCTAATATGACTGTAGGGCTTAGGGACGACAACACTACCCAGTAAAAAGGAAAAAAAAACGTCTCGGAAATCTACCAGTAGATAGATGGCCTTGCCCATAATGGAGCTACTGCTCCAATGAAAAAAAAAAAAAAAAAAAAAAAGAAAAAAAAAAAAAAAAAAAGAAACATTAAAATTAACGCAATGATTAGAGTATGTAACATTTAATCAAGACTATTACATATTGAAAATTTATAATGGCTTTGATTCATCTAAACCTATTGAATTTTTAAGACAATATAAAATCTGTATTATTAGTTCTTCATTGGCGTAACAGACTCGCCAAGACCTTCTATTTACTAACAGATTTCGAGATAGGAGTTTTTCTTTTATGAGGTAGGGTTGTCGACGCTACGCCCTACAGTTATTAGACCGGGACCTACGGCTTAAAGTGGATTCCGGAACCACTACAAAACATCCAAAATACCGCCAGGACTCGAACCCTGTTGCATCGAGCGCCTGAACACCAGCCACTCGGCCACCAGGCCTCATTTTTACTTTTAGAAAGATAAAATGTTTTTCATGAATTAAAGTTTAACTTCTGGCTGACATCGTCTAAAACAATAAAAATTAATTCACACACACACACACACACACACACAAAAAACATTTAACCTTACTTACTAGCATTACTAACATACTTAGTTTACTTACTAACATTTAACCTAACTAGTACAAAAATAATATATTAAAAATAAAAATTTTTTTAACTTTTCACTATTATTTTATTGTATATTCATAAAGTAATTCCTCATTATATCGCGAATTTGAGTGTTTCTAGGATTTCTTTAAGGAATAAAGTAAATGGTTATATAGTTTTAGTAGTCTTCTAATATGAGCGATATTTATCATTTGTCTCCCAATATGTGATATAATAAAGGTCTACAGCTTTTAACATTTCAAGGAAAATTACTTTAAAATAAATATTAATAAACTCTTAAACTGAATGTACTATAACATGCCGTACAAGCTCGACTACTGAATAAGTTAGTGCTCATCATCATTATCTCTTTGCACTCCGGATAGAAGTTGTCTCAAATGCAAAATCTTCATCGATTTTGGCAAGAAATCAAGTAAAATCTTAATAGACAAAAAAATCAAAAACTTACAGCAGTGGTTTTTTTTTATTATATTTCTGCTTTCTTTGATAAAGAAAATGCAGTCACCTTCGATTTTCTCAACTCTTTTTCTATATCTTTAAATTGTATAGGATATTCTATGTAATTTACATAATTTTAGTCATACATGTATGGTCAACTAAATAATTAAAATTGCATATTAATTAATTATTAATTTAGTTAAATTAATTACATTTTAGTTTGTTATAGCAAAATTAATTAATATTATCATTCATCTAATGAATTTTTTTTTTTTTAAGAATTCCTTTTTTAAATATAATACATCATTATACATCTCGACCTTATTTAGGAATTATTTACTATTAACATGTGATTTATAACAAAACAAAAACAAACAAACAAAAACCACTATTCTCACATAAGTATGTTGTGAGGAAAAAATATTAGGATTTTAATATCTTTATTTCAGATTGAAAAATTCCTAACTAATCCAAGAGTAATTATTAATAATATCAAAAATTTTTTTTCATATTATTTTTTATAATAATTTTGAACTGATTTAAAGTCATTTAAGTATCTGTAGGAAATATATAACACCTTTTCAAACTATTCACACAGTAAATCTTGCAGTAAAAGATTCCCTACTATAAGGGATTTTTCCCCAATTCTTCCCTCTAATTGTAAACTGTGTTGCAGGAAGGGTATTTCCCCATTCCATGACACGTATTAGGGCGAAACAGAATCATAAGGGAATATTCCCTACTTCTTGAGTCATATTTAGAGCTAAACAGTGCTATTACTTCTTAATGGTTGTGTGCATCCATGTTACACAAGGGTTACCTGAATTTTTGACTTTTTATCGTTCTCAGGACTAAATTGCTATTGTTAGTCACAAACGCAAGAAACTTTTAACCACCATGTAAGAAGAACTAATTTGAAAAATATTTCTACCCTGTTATGCAACTGCAAATAACATTAGCAATTTTTTATTTTTGCATTGCGCATCATGGTATTTATCTTCCAGTAAGTTGGACTTTGTTGAAATACAACCACAGATGCCAAACTCAAATGAAGGTTTTTATCTTTATCTCAGAGACTGGTCAGTAGTTAACGATGCTTGCCAGTAGCATGGGAGCAAACACATACCATTGATAAAACTCACATAATATAATAAATAGCAGCTACAGTTTCCCGTAAATCAATTATAAAAATTGCAGCAGTAGTTGCATGTTTCCAATTATAAAAAAATCTACAGTTACATGTATCAAATTATAACAAAGTTTCGAAACAGGAGATGTTGTCTCTTTATAGTGTAAGGTTGTCAGCCCAACGCTCCTACAGTCATAATAGACCTTGTAGTGGTTTCGGAATCCACTTTAAGCCAAAAAAAAAAAAAAAAAAAAAAGTCCCGGTCTTGTATAATTATAAGAGAGAGTCACAGAGGCAAATCAGACTTCTTCTCACAGGGCACAGTGATGTGGTGTGGTATAGTAGTAGTAGTCATATTAGGCCGGGTACCTACAGTTTAAAGTGGATTCCGAACCCCTACCAAACATCCATGGCACCGGACGGACTCGAACCCGAAGCTGTACACAAGCGACAGTCAACCAGCCATCATGCCCCGAATGCTTAAACTACTTTATATTTAAAACGATCCCCAAAATTCACGTGTAAAAGAAATATGAAACAAGCTAATTTATATATTCATCCAAAAAGTTTCAATTTTCTTTCACTATTTTTAATATTAATTTTTGAATTATTCCTTATTTAACTGTAGGGCTATATTTTCCATTTTTCATACTATCAATGTTTGAACTATGCAAAAGTGCACATTAGATAAACACAGAATGCATTGAACATCTGTGTTCAAATATTAAATCAACACTTTTAACATATTGAAAAATACCAAAGGTCAAAATTTAAAACCTCTTTCTTATGTATAAGTTAATAAAGCATTTCAACGAAATCTGTTGTTGTTGTTCTAATACAGCTGGCAATACGGAGACAGTTAATCTTTATATGCCATAAGCAAGGGTTGCACCGCTGTTACTCATTTAGCACTATTACCCAGGGGGCTCGCGTAGTTTTTGAAGATATGCTACGGACGCGAGTCACACTACCCCCACAACGCTCTACGAGACCGGGACCTATGGTTTAAAGGGATTCCGAACCACTACAAAAATCCATGACACAACCGTGACTCGAACCCGAAACCTGTGGTACCGAGCGCCAGCCACTTAGCCGTCAGCCCCTCAACCAAATCTTATTTGGTTTAATTTTTATGATTTGCGCATTAACAATATAAAAACTGCATAAATAAATAATGAATAATTAGGTAATACGAAAGAAACTAAAAATAGTTTTTTTGTGTAGAGAAAGTAAGCAAATTACTGTTAATAACCAACTAAATCGCATAATTTTTTATTTAAAAAAGCTTTCAGAATGGTGGATGCTACTGGATGTCCTTCGCTTGCTTCATGAACAATTCCGAAATTCATGCAAAAGCGGAACTTTATGCACGAACAATTCGGATGGAAAGCTCCGAGGATCAGTAGAGCTTCAAATTGAAAAGGGCTGCAGCAATGCTAAATCCATGCAATAGCAGATATGGACCAAGGGAAGTTCTAATGATTAGAAAACCCCAACACGTCGATGTAATAATTTTTTCCTTTTGGTAACTAGTAAGTAATATCAATGATTGAATATATTTTTATTTAGTTACATTGATAGTTTTCATAATTTTGGAATATCTGCGAATTGATTATCATCAAAAGGTTAATTAACATTCTACGAATTTTTGCCACACGGATAATTGCGGCTGTGACGGTAAACTCACTGTGACAAAATTGAAATTGTACCAATGATTTGGTAAATAAAAAAATTAAGTCAGAGGACACATTGTTGCTAACAAAGGTATTGGTGAAAATATGTCTTATACACACCTGAGTTTTTTTTCTGATTGGATTTTCAAATCTAGTCTTTTAATTTCTCATCAAAGTGCAAAGGATTTAAATTTAATATTTTATTTTCTTTATTAATTTGCCACAATATACATTATATTTTTCAATTCCTGAGCTATGACTCATTCTAATTAACACTCTTTACACTCAATATTCTTATACATGTAAATTTTTTTGATGTTTATCTGTCTTAAAGTTTTCTTTTTTTTTCTAATGTAGCTGGCAAATAGATCGTGAAGGGCTGCACAGACGTTACTCACTTTGCATTACCCAGGGGGCGCGTGTAACTTGAAGGTAAGTCACGGACGCGGAGTAACAATGCCCCCGCAGCGCTCTACGATCCTATTAGGACCGGGACCTACGGTTTAAAGTGGATTCCGAACCACTACAACACCCATGGGCAAAGCCGGGATTTGAACCCGATACCTGTGGTACCGAACGCCAGAACGCTAGCCATTCGGCCATCAGGCCCATATCTGTCTTAAAGTTAATTATTTTATTTCACTAATTATGCAAAAAGAGGTATGGGGAATTCCTGTCCCCCGGCACTCCAAAACTCACTACCTTTGCCTTTGTCTGAGAAAGTCGAAGAAATGTTACCGTTATTTGTATTAAAATAAAAATTGAAGCCCGACTCGTGGCTCAGTGACAAAGTGCGCCGCTGGTAAGCATGAGGGCAGAGGTTCAATCCGCTGGTGGCTTTATTGCAGACACTGTTTCAAAAAACGATGTGAATCAAGAATGTTAGTTATGTTTAGCATTTTGCCTCGTGAGTCGGACTACTTGGTGGGAGCTTTCCGGGTTTTCTACTACACGAAACGCGGATTCGGGGTATTCCCCGAAAAGTCCTGAAGGCACTGCCCTCTTTCTTCAAGCGACACGGAGCCAAGTCAGACTTCTACCTACGGGTGATCCATCGCAACAGAAGCTTGCCCTCTTTCTTCAAGCGAAACGGAGCCAAGTCAGACTTCTACCTACGGGTGTTCCATTGCAACAGAAGCTTGCCCGTCTTTCCTTCTTCCATGAGACCACATGGAATCTTGGATTTTTCTAGATTCTGCTGCCGACCAAGTAGGATAAGCAAAAAAAATAAAAATAGCTTTTCTGATAATTTATAGCCGTTTTTCATGCTAATTTCTAGTATCGCACTATTATTGAAAACTAACTAACTCATTGGGCGCTACAGTCCTGCTGGATCATGACCGTCTGTCTACTGGCAGATTTCGAGACAATGCTTTCTTTTTTACTGGGTAGGGTTGTCAGCCCTACGCTCTTCAGTCATATTAGACCAGAACCTACGGTTTAAAGTGAATTCCGAACCACTACAAACACACATGGCACCACTGGGATTAATATTATTGAAAAGAAACTTTCAGAAAATAAAACTCTCTATATGAACTCTTTCAAAGATATAATTTGGTAAGTTTCATACCAAAGAAATATTCTTTTTCCATTGCTGGTATGGATGTCAGTAACATATATTTTAATGTGAATATTGAATATATAGGTTATTTATTTAGTATTGCATAAAATATTAAGAGATCCAATATATATGTATGTCAGTTAATTGTTTATCTATCAGTTATAGTTAGTTATCAGTTAGAACCTAATTGTAAACAACCATTCACTTTCCACCGTTTGCAAGCCCGTATAATTTTTTTTCCACTCCTAATTCTAGACATTGCCACATATAACTATAACTGACCACATAAAGCAGTCCGATCTCAAATCAATCCCAACCATTTTAAATGGTTGGTCTTAATACTTTTTTGTTATATCTACAAATAGACATAACCATAACAAAAGGAAGTCGTGTCAGGTATTGTGGTCTTTAGTATTCGAATTCTTTAGAACATTTGGTAATCTTCGGAATAAAAACGTCTTCTTCTTCAGCACAGCCAGTTTCTCCCAATTTCACGCTTAGAAAGGCTCCCCTCCTTACTAAACTCACCCTATGACCATGAATTTCGAACATCCTGTGCTAATCTTAAGGAATTGGCAATATACTTCGGCGTGCAACACTACGGCGTACATGAGTCTAGGATTCATAAGCCAGGAGGTTTTTATTGGTAAAATAGCAATGTAAAATGTTATTATTTATTAAACAAAATTTTAGGTGGTTGCAATTCAGCGGTTAGTATGTTATATTTATATATTTATTTTACAGAACTATGAAATATTGTACACATTACTAGTCGGGACCTGATGACTGAGTGAGTAACGCTCTGGCGATCGGTGCCACAGGCTAAGGTTCGAGTCCCGACGTTGCCACAGGTTAAGGGTTCGAGTCCCGACGGTGCCATGGATGCTTGTAGTGGTTCGGAATCCACTTTAAACCGTAGATACCAATCTAATATGACTGTTGGGCGTAGGACTGACAACCCTATCCCGCAAAAAAAAAAGCATCTCCTGTCTTGAAATCTGCCAGTAGGCAGACGGCCTTGACCCACCATAGGGTTGTTGCGCCATTGATAATGATACTATATTATTTCTATGAACAGTATAAAAAATAACGTCAACCACGAAAAGTTGCCAAATTGGCGTAAAACCTAATTGGGTAATTTCTTAATCAATATCGATCCAATTTTCAAGTTGATCTAGGTTTTATATTTAAAACATTCCTGCCAATTTTGGTAAAATTTGGATGTAAATTGCGCCATGCATAGGCGGTCACTCACTCACACACACTTTGAGAAATAGATATTTAGATTATTATATTTATTTACCGCGCTCAATTCACATCTCTAAATAGCATCAAATAATCGCAATTATTCTAATTTTTCTTTGCTTCTTAACCTTTTCTCTGCCTCTTTAGTTTTATTAAATACCCACGAATACTTTTATTCCCCGATCATCCTACTGCCTCCTTAGGGGCGAGAACCAGTATTTTTATCCAATTTAAAAAAATACAAAAAGAACCGAAACCATTTGAAAATAGGCGTTTAAAAATTATTTTTAGTTACAATACATAATTAGAAAAGACAACCTACGAAAAAGCTCGCCAGAGTTAATTAAAATCACGAAATGTGCAGTTTTTAACTTGCACTGCGTGATCTACCTCTTAAGAAATATCACGAACTCTGTTTTGAAATATGGCGTGGAAATTGAAAAATAATAATGAATGATTCATTCAATAAAAAAATGAGTCATTTCAATTTTTCCTTACAATGCTATTCATTGACACATATTTTTTAGATCTTTCATCTGAGTAATTAACTAATAATGTTATTCTTGAAGCTGTTCTAAACAAATGCATGGATTTTTATGTCTATTTTGAGATAAGGATAATAATCTCAGAAAAACATAAGAAAAGTAATATGGTTTTAATCTGATTGTGAATTGCCTCCATAATTACCTTTGATGAATCAAACTGTTCGAAAATGATCCCTATCAATTTCATTATTCATACATTTGATGGGAAAAATAAAAATATGATAAATAGATTTGAACATTTTCAAATATTACTTTAGTTAATGTATTGAACTCAATCAAGATTTTTTTTGAGTAATGCAAATCATATAATTAGCTTGTTATTCCTGGGTATATTTCTTAATTTCACTCAAATATAAAATAAATAAATAAATAATAATAATAATATAAAATATTATTAATTTCTGAAGTTTCAAGTTAAAGTAATTTCTTCAGATGAGATATAATTTGATTTTATAACTTTTTATTTGAAGTTATAAATGGATGACCTTTTATTATTATTTTTAAATTAACACATTAACATAAATTAACACATATACAAAAAATTGTAACAATCGTGAAGTTAGGTCAAATTATAAGATGAAGCTAGGTCAATCATGATGATGATCATCATCAGTGGCGCAACAGTCCCATGGTGGGCCAAGGCCTGCTGGCAGACTTTGAGACAGGGGATGTTATCTTTTTTTTTTTTTAGGGATAGGGTTGTCAGCCCTAGCTCTACAGCCATATTAGGCTGGGACCTACGGTTTAAAGTGAATTCGAACCGCTACAAACATCCAAACTACATTGAACGCGAAACCTATGGCACCGAGCGCTAGACACTCGGCTACTGGCTCCAGGTCAACAATCATGATGCTAGTTCAAATAATAAGAAAAATTTGGAAGAAAGAAGTTATTAAACAAAAATTAAATTATAATAAAAAAAATTAGACGTTGTGATTTCACCCAACTGATAGTTTTCGGACCTCAAAATAATAATATAGCTTCTTTAATTAATAATAATAAATATTATTTGGCACTTGGAAATTTGCATATAAATATATATCTACGTAATCAATTCTCAAAAGCAGCCGCATAACAATGTCGCCAAAAAAGTCGTTCCGTATAGTTATCACTGACAAATTTACCGACAGATTATGGACGAGTGCTAAATACGTGAATAATTTCCAAGTTCTAATTTGATTCAGTCCCACTAGTTATATTTGTATGAAGAATTTATGATATGCTACTACAATATAGTATGATGACATAAGCAAGCAATTTTCTACTTCCTTTTTGGCTTTTTTTTTTTTTTTTTTTTCCAACAGTATTTTGTACAAATTTTAATTTTTCATTTGTCGGTCAAAATAATAATGAGCTTAATCAATTCTCAAAGGCAGCTAGCTACATAGGAATGTCGCCAAAAGTTATTCCGTATATTTACCAACCAATTATGTACCAGTGTTAAATATATAAATAATTTCAAGTTCTTACTGGATCTCATACCACTAGTTGAATTTGTAGTAAGATTTCATAATATGCTACAATACAGTATACTTATACATGCGGGTTTTTTTCCACTTCGTTTTTTGTTTTTAAATATCTTTGCAAAAAAAAAAAAAAAAAAAAAAAAAAAAAATGTCCTTTTGCCGACATTGATTTGAAAAAATTTTATTTTTTTTTCATTTGTGTGTCGAAATGAGAACGAGCCATGGGATCTTCCGGTCATTTCGCTCGAAGACTTAACTTTTACTGACCTAACCGGACACACTCGAAAGAAAGTGTCATAGATCAAACGTATAGGGTTTCAAGTTATCTTTTGATGGAGGACATCCCTTGACAATTAAATGACAGCCCTTGTCTATTTGTTCGATTTTCGTTCCATTGAGCAGCTCGATTATGACAGAAAAAAAAAAAAAAAAAAAAATGGAAAAGCTTCTTGAAAAGATCCTAATTGATAACGGGTACAAAACTTCCTAGTATTAGTTCCGATTCTGTGCATCCCTTTTAAAAAGAATCAAATTTTTTATACTGAAGTTTAAAGATAAATTTAAACTGCCTATTTGTATTACTTCCCTTCATTTATTCTAATAAAGGAAAAAAAAGGAATCGATTTATAACTAAACAGTTAATCAAGTACTTTAATACTCAAACAATGAACGAAATATTTTTAAAAATAAATAAAAAATAACTGTTCCCGTTTCCATGCATTTAGAAATAAACCGTAAAATCGAATAATCATTAATGAAAAAGCTGAGGTTCATGTTTGGTTGATCCAGATAATGCCGGTTTTTGAAATGTTTTCAAAACATTTGGATTTATTTTTCTTTCCTTTATTTATATGTTTTTACGTCTCAATTTTCTTTTCAATTAAATATATTGCATTAAATAATACAATACATTAAGCTCAAAACAAGGAAACATTATTTAAAATAAATTCTACGATTATGTAAACAACGCAAATGGATTGCAAAACAAAAACAGTTCATGTTTTTTGTTTTGTCTTCTATTTGCATTGTTCATGTTGACGTTTCAATTCATGTTTTGATGTTAAATAAATAAATAAAATTTTGAGAGGCGGATATTTTCAAGATGACTGCATTGATGTTTTAAACAATAAATACTTCTTAGCATTTTCAAAAATTCAGAATTAATTTGCAGCTAATTTTAAATTTGAATTTTTGGTGAATATTATTTACGAGCAGATTTGAGAAATTGGTGTTACTCCGCTACATAAAATAAACATTTTTAGTATTGGTAAATTTTATCAGGAAAAAAATATCTTTGAAAAGAGCAAGTTATCGTTTGGCACATATTTGATAATATGTGCCAAACGATAATAATAATTATTATAAATGATATATATAAAAATTAATATTAAATGAATATAAAAAATTAAATATTATATTTATTAAATATTAATACATTTTTTGTAAAAGAAAATTATTTTGAACAAGTATTTATGAATAGGAAAGAATTTTGAAGTAAATAAAAAATATATTAAGAAAAGGATGCAATCACATGAACTTTAAAAAGTTATCATTTTAATTAAAAAATTTTTTTCTAAAGGGAAAAAAAAAATTATAGACGAAGTGATCACACCACCAAATGGTGTGAGGCACACGATGATGTTTTTGTTTAACTAAAAAATAAATTATAATTTATTTTTGAGATTTTATATTACAAATCAGTTAAAAGAATAGTGAATTCAGTAAAAAAAATTAGGATGCTATATATATATATATATATGACCAAAAAAAATAAAAAAATATATTTACTTTCAGTAAATTAAAATGAAAATAAAATATTTTATAAATATAAAGAAAATGTTTATAAAAAAACTAAATTATTTTTTACTTTTTCTTAGATTATTGTTGTTGTTGTTTCTTATCCCACTTGGCTGCCCAAGCCCACGAGCCCATACGTACTCGTGATTGAAGGGGAAGGAAGCAACTTCCGTTGTGATGGAGCACCCGTAGGTAGAAGTCTGTCTTTGGCTCCGTGACGCTCTTACAGTCATAGGAGACCGGGACCTAAGGCTTAAAGTGCTCCGAACCACTACAAACATCCATGGGCACCGCCGGGATTCGAACCCAATACCTGTGATACCGAGAGCCAGAACGCTAGCCACTCGGCCATCAGGCCCCATTTAGATTTTTGTAACCAACAATAGAAAAAAAAAAAAAAAAAGTGTGAAATATATTTTCTTCTTCAAAAGATTTCATAACAAATGGTTAAATATTTCCTTTCATAGTTTATTATTCATTTTACAGATTTTTCGTCTACATTGATAAGAAAATTTTTAAATTATTTATGAATAATACATAAAATGCGCCTTGGCAACTTTTCCCCCAAAATATTATAGCAATATCTGACAAGTGCGAATGCGATCGCCGATCACTTGGCACCTTCTCCCGAGAAAGCGAGAAGCCTAAGTCTGGCTTCATTCCACGAGAGAACCAGCGCTCCGTTCTCTTTCTCATTTATAACACCATTAGCAGAACGAGAGCTTTGTAATATTGGGAAATAAAGGCTTGGTGACGGCAGGGGGACAAATTACTCAGCAGGCAGGTATCTTTACTCACCGCGCAAAATAGCTCTTTCCAGGTGAAATAGCTGCAGCTTTACAACACAACGAACTACAACATTTAAAACGTCAAAATAAGTATTCCCCAAAAAGATATCAACTTTTGCCAAACTCTACGATTTTTTCAATTCCTTCTATTAGCTCACACTCTCCCTATCTATATCTTGTTCACATTTTCAATCGTTCATAAAATATTTTTTTAAACTTGTAGTGGATGACAGTGGATGTTAATACAGTTTTTTCAAATATTAATTCAGTAATTAAATTTAATTAATTAATTTTAGTTTTTTTAGATTTAAGTTGCATATATCTACCAATAGATGGCGCCAGATAAACTTAACAAAATGAATGAAAATTATTTATAAAGGACTTTCTGCAATTCAGTGAAAAAAGTAGCAATTGACTTTAAAAATTTTTTTTTATATATTACTTGTTTTTAGTACATATAGAATGAAATCTAATTTCTAAAGAATTTAGAATAGAATTTCTAATTTCAAATCTAGTAAAACTCCTAATTGCTCCACCATAAAAAATAATAAGTTTAATTACTATCAACATTAAATTAAATTACGAAAATAATTATCATTAGATAAATTTTATGATTAAAGATCGAAATTGTTCTAAGAAAAAATCAATTCTTTGATTTCAAAAAAAGACGAATATAATGAGAAATTATTCTTAACAACAGCATTGCAAATTTTTAAATTTGTAGTTTAAATTTTTGCAACAAAAAAATGTTAAATGAAATTGAAGAAAAATTATTATTATTTTCTGAGTTATTCATTATTAAAAGTCGTGAAATCATAAAATTGAAAAAAAAAAATAATAATAATAATAATGCATATTTTATACAGAAGTTTATAATTTTATAAGCTAAATGATATGAAATTTAAACAATATTTTCAAGAAAATTGATTAAAAAATTAGATAAACAGAATAATAAAATTAAAAGATTATAGCAGTCATACAAATGATTACAAGGCAAACTCACTCACGAAAATCCACATATCTCGTGCTGCCATCTATTGTAGAGATTAAAATGTATTCATGGCACTTTTTTAAATATAGATAAAATTTTAGCTTTAAATTATTAAAAATATTTGAATGAAAAACATTAAAAAAATTAATCTCTTTGTAATAAATAATAACGAAAAATAATTACTTTTACAAGAAATAAGCAATATATAAACAAAATTCATTACAGAATAGTTACTTTTAATAACGTAATTAAAAATATAATGCAGTTTAATGAAATAAAGAAATAATTAACACAGAAACCGAAAATAAAATAATTAGTAATATTTAATAATACTTATTGACCACACATATTTCAGTAGCGCCGATGTGAAGCTAAAATGAAGGGTTGAATTATTAACTATTTTTTTTTCATTCACTAGATTAAATAAGAAAAAGATAAACAATTAATAATAATCGCAATTTTTATCCATGCCATTCCCAAACTACTTAATATAATTATATTAACCAAAGATAACTTATAACAAATATACCGATGAAGTACATATTATAGGTGAAATATTTAAGTTCAGTGCTCTCTATCAAGCCCGGCTAGCTCAGTCGGTAGAGCACGAGACTCTTAATCTCGGGGTCGTGGGTTCGAGCCCCACGTTGGGCGAAATTTTTTCTTTCATGCTTTTGCTTCCTTAGATTGATTCATATATTGAATTGTCAAAATGTTGATGCAACGCGTTTCTACGATTTCTTTCGGATGTTTTGGATCCATCAGATTACTTTAATTAATACAACTACTATATTTTTTTAAAAAATTTTCATTAATTAATTAATTCATTTTAAAACCCAGAACTACAAAATATTTTACCAGCAGAATAGAAATTATAATAAAAATGCCTTTTTTTTTAACTCGAGTTTAAATTTAGCAGATAATATTTCTTATTTCATTTAAAGATTAAAATTTAAAAAAAAATTATTTTGGATCTTTTTTTATCTTGTCAGAATAATGTATAAAATTTATTTCAGAAATATATATCTGGCTTAGATATATTTATTTTACGTATTATATTAAATCAATAAATAAAATAATTTATTTGGCTCAGAAAAATAGTAAAAAAAATCTTGAATTTTTTTAATCAAATGCATACTGTGTTATGCTTTAGAAGTAAATCACCTTTCTTCTTATTATACATTTTATAAATCATTATTACATATATTTATTACGTATTAACGGTACCTTTGGCGATTGGCGGTTTTAAGTGTCGCAAAAATAAAAATATTTTGAAAGCGTTTTGATTTTAGTCTCAGGAAAAAATTTTAAGTGTAGATTGGCGCCAAATCTGTAGGGGTTTCAGGGGGGCAATACCGTTAATACGTTATATTTATTTATGTATTATATTAAATCCAAAAATAAAGGATTCATTTAATCGAATATAATTTAATCATACTGTGTTATGTTTTACATAGTATAAATACATACTGTGTTACGTGTAATAAATAATGCATTATACACAAGCATACCGTGTTTTATAAATACCTACTGTGTTATGTTTTATCTAGTTAGTAATTTTCTTATTATTATTCGTTTTATAAATGTTTTGCTTTATTGTCATCACGTGTGTACATAATATTGTTTTGTTATGAGATTCGTGGCCATGCCAAAATTATGAAATCAACAAATAAAACAGCGATTTGTAAAATGTGGGCAAACATGTATATTTATGAAATTAAATGGTTGCAAAACTGCATTAATTTTATAAATGGTAGCATACCGGTATTTTTAAACTGGTATATTTCAATTTCTTAGTAAAATAAAGACAGTTATTATTATTTTAATATTAATATTATATTATTATTTTATTGGGTGCGCAGAAGATCTACCTCCTCCCTGGTGCACCTGTAACACTTTTTAGTGGCTAAAAGATCTGCAACTTGGCATTATTGTTAGATTAATGAACTCTGTTTCAGCATGTTTTGTTGTTTGTATTATTTTGTTGTTGTTGTATGTTGTAAGTTTTTTTTTTCAACGTTAAAAAAATCTTTTTTTTTTTGCTGTAACTGTTCATAATCTGCCATTGGAAATAAAAAAATATTATTTTATTTATTTTGCATATCAAAGTTGAGTGTCATTAGAAAAAATTAAAAAGTTTTCTAATCACTGTTCTAAATAATGTTTTAACAATCGTACTTTTTTTTTTCCACCATAAAACACTTCCTTCGACATCCTTGTTTAAAATTCAGCGCTAATCGAAAACAACACAGCGAACAATACAAAGGGGCAGCTCGCAGTTGAATCTCGTGTTCCAAGGCAACAAACGAGAAGTCAGGGAACTGGAGGAAGAAGCCTTCTGCGCGCGGGGGGCAAAGGCACCGCGAGTCATGGACCTCTTCTCAATAACCCTCTCGATAGTTTGCGGTTGGGTGTGGGTCCATTAGGTATGCTAATGAGGGGGTGGAGGTGTTGACCTCGCTCGGGAACCTCCCTTTGCAAAGCAGAGACGCGCTTCCTACTGTGCGCTATCTAGGTCGCCGCAGCGATTGTTTCAGGGAAGCCGAAATTCGCATTGTCATTTTGGCTGGCTTCCTCATACAATGACGGTAGAAAACGCTTCGCATGCACTCATGAAAATTGATAATGTATACTAATAATAATTTATACAGTATGTAACTGAAAAGGTCTCTCAATATTTTACGCAATTTACTGTCTATATTCAGGGATTTTAATACAGGGTATCTGAAAATAATGAACAAAATTATTGGACGTGGACAAAAAATAAAGTTATCCATACACAATAAATAATGGAATAATGGACAAATTAAGTTGGACACATTACAAGAACTCCTGTCATCTAGAAATTATAATGCGGGGTGTTTTAGAATGATTGAGCATATTACAAAATGATTGGACTCATATTAGACAATTTACTGTTTGTATCCAGAGATTATAATACAAGGTGTTTAGAATATTGGACTCATTACAAGGTCCCTCGATATTCCGCACAATTTACTGTCTGCACAATTGTAATACTATCTGTATCCAGAGATTATAATGCAAGGTGTTTTAGAATTATTGGACTCATTACAAGATCTCTCTATATTTCGCACAAAGATTTAATGTTTTTAGTATTGGACTCATAGAGATTATAATGCAAGGTATCCAGTTATAATGCAAGAATTTTAGAATTATTGGACTCATTACAAGATCTCTCGATATTCCGCACAATTTACTGTTTGTATCCAGCATCCAGAAATTGGTCCCTCAATGCTGGGGTATTTTAGAATTATTGGACTCATTACAAGATCTCTCTATATTTCGCACAATTTACTGTTTGTATTCAGAGATTATAATGCAAGGTGTTTTAGAGATTATAATGCACTTTTGGGGTATTGGACTCATTACAAGATCTCTCTATATTTCACAATTTACTGTTTGTATCCAGAGATTATAATGCAAGGAGTTTTAGATATTCTCATTACAAGGTCCCTCACAATTTACTGTCTGCATCCAGAAATTGCAAGGAGTTTTAATGTTTGTATCCAGGGTTATTTTAGAATTATTGGACTCATTACAAAGTCCCTCAAGATTCTCTTTACTGTTTGTATTTATAATGCAAGGAGTTTTTATTTACTGTTTGTATCCAGAGATTATAATACAAGGTGTTTTAGAATTATTGGACTCATTACAAGATCTCTCTATATTTCGCACAATTTACTGTTTGTATCCAGAGATTATAATGCAAGGAGTTTTTAGAATTATTGTATCCAGACTTTTAGAATTATTGGACTCATTACAAGGTCCCTCAATATTCCGCACAATTTACTGTTTGTATCCAGAAATTATAATGCAAGGAGTTTTTAGAATTATTGGACTCATTACAAGATCTCTCTATATTTCGCACAATTTATTGTTTGTATCCAGAGATTATAATGCAAGGAGTTTTAGAATTATTGGACTCATTACAAGGTCCCTCAATATTCCGCACAATTTACTGTTTGTATCTTATAATGCAAGGAGTTTTAGCATCCAGAAATTGTAATGCGGGGTTTATTTTAGAATTATAATGCAAGGGTTTTAGAATTATTGGACTCAAGATCCCTCAATATTCCGCACAATTTACTGTTTGTATCCAGAGATTATAATGCAAGGAGTTTTAGAATTATTGGACTTTCATTACAAGATCTCTCTATATTTCGCACAATTTACTGTTTGTATCCAGAAATTATAATGCAAAGGAGTTTTAGAATTATTGGACTCATTACAAGATCTCTCTATATTTCGCACAATTTACTGTTTGTATTTTAAGGAGTTTTAAATTATTGGACTCATTACAAGATCTCTCTATATTTCGCACAATTTACTGTTTGTATCCAGAGATTATAATGCAAGGAGTTTTAGAACTCATTACAAGATCTCTCTCTATATTCCGCACAATTTACTGTTTGTATCCAGAGATTATAATGCAAGGAGTTTTACTCATTACAAGGTCCCTCAATATTCCGCACAATTTACTGTCTGCATCCAGAAATTGTACTACGGGGTATTTTAGAATTATTGGACTCATTACAAGATCTCTCTATATTTCGCACAATTTACTGTTTGTATCCAGAGATTATAATGCAAGGAGTTTTGGACTCATTACAAGATCTCTCTATATTTCGCACAATTTACTGTTTGTATCCAGAAGATTATAATACAAGGTGTTTTAGAATTATTGGACTCATTACAAGGTCCCTCGATATTCCGCACAATTTACTGTCTGCATCCAGGAATTGTAATACGGGGTATTTTATTATTGGAATCATTACAAGATCTCTCTATATTTCGCACAATTTACTGTTTGTATCCAGGATTATAATGCAAGGAGTTTTAGAATTATTGGACTCATTACAAGGTCCCTCGATATTTCGCACAATTTACTGTCTGCATCCAGAAATTGTACTACGGGTATTTTAGAATTATTGGACTCATTACAAGATCTCTCTATATTTCGCTTACAATTTACTGTTTTGTATCAGAGATTATAATGCAAGGAGTTTTAGAATTATTGGACTCATTACAAGGTCCCTCGATATTCGCACAATTTACTGTCTGCATCCAGAAATTGTAATACGGGGTATTTTAGAATTATTGGACTCATTACAAGATCTCTCTATATTTCGCACAATTTACTGTTTGTATCCAGAGATTATAATGCAAGGAGTTTTAGAATTATTGGACTCATTACAAGGTCCCTCGATATTTCGCACAATTTACTGTCTGCATCCAGAAATTGTACTACGGGGTATTTAGAATTATTGGACTCATTACAAGATCTCTCTATATTTCGCACAATTTACTGTTTGTATCCAGGGACATAATGCAAAAGGAGTTTTAGAATTATTGGACTCATTACAAGGTCCCTCGATATTTCGCACAATTTACTGTCTGTATCCAGAAATTGTAATACAGGGTTCCAACTATTATTAGATACATTTATTACAAGATCTCCACATATTTTCACTCAATTTATTATCTGTACTCAAAGATTATAACACGGTCATAATTACAAAAATAATAATAAAAAAAGCATTTACTAACTGGAAAAATGACAAAAAAATAAATTTCTATATGAGATACTGATTACTCGAAGTAAGTTCAAATCATACTCGATTTCATACCGTGCTTTTACTGACATCTGAAGAATTAATAGCAACTTTATGTAACTCTACGATAAATGAATAAATAAAAACTGAAATCTTTTCATGATTTCAATTTATCATGCATAAACATATTTTATTGGACGAACACACATGGGAGTATACCAACATTCAATAACCCAAGAAATTTATGAAGCAATTGGTCAGAATACAAGAAATGGCGTTCTGCACTTTAGGGTTTCGCTTGTTTATTTAACGATTTTTTACCCTTGCGGTTCCACAAAAGTCCCCTCTAAAAAAAAATGTCCGCATCAGAATTCCCATTAAGAACTATCCAATTCAAAAGCGACAGGAATATAACAAAATTGAATAACTCTAGGACTTTATGAAGAAGCCATTGTTCAAATACCACAAGAAGCACTACCCAATTCAGACAGAGAAGTCTGTAAAGTGATGGTTACATTAACTTTTCAAAAACACAAACTAATCCTTAAACCCTATTTTAAGGATATTGAAACCATAATCTGATTACATTTAGAATGCCAGACCATCAGAGAGCACGTGGTGTGATATGGGTCAATCGTTATATTTAGCAACACATATTTCATGCCAGTTTTAAAACACACATAAATAACACGAAGTGAAAATCATCGTTTATTTGAAACAAAAATTTTTGAAATTAAAGTATCTCATGTTGCACGAGGAGATTAATCTGTTTTAAATGATAACTTATTTTTTATTTGATAGCTTCATTCTTTTTAGGGACGCTACGAATATCTGCAGGACAACATCATTTTCACACATAATTTGGGGAAAAAAAAAAAAGAAAGAAAGAAAAAAATCATCCATTTTGATTATAAGCCGTGGCATGAAATCGAGATTCACTAAAGCAACCAAAGAATCTCACACATGTGATATAGTACATCACAATTCATTAACTTTTTGTAGTACATGGAAACTTTCTTTTCTTTTCAATTTCTTCTATTGTTTGTTCATAATTTTTTTCATGTACTCAATAATTTTTGAAAAACTATAACGAAAAGTCAGATAATAAAATTGAACTTATTATTCACTAGATGGCAGCACAAAACGTGCTCTGTCAATTCCAATCGTAGAATTTCAATGTAGAAGGAAAACGATACTGCAAAAAAATTTAAATCATGAAGTATATTGTGACATAACAAAATACCAAAATAAAAATTACGTCCGCTTTGTATAGAACTCAAGGTATGGGGTATGAGGGGAATATAAAGTAAATTATAATATAAAGATCCACAGAACAACAAAATTTTCATTGTATAAATAAGATATTTAAAAGAATGAATAACAATTGTTTAAACTTTGTTCTAATTGCAATTAATTGTTTGTTTTAACAAATTATTATTTTGCAGCACAATAAATATTCCTCGAGCCTAATAAAATATTACCAATACATTAAAAAATTTCTAGACATATAAAGTCAAAGTATTAAAGCAATTAAATACCGTCTATTTTCATTATGTCTTATGTCTTCTTTCTATTTTCGTCTATATTTATTAATCTAAAAAATGAAATTAAACTATAGTTAACTTTTAAAATCAATTTTTACGTAAATTTTAATTAAATGTAATTAAAATTTAATGTACTTATGAAACACATAAAATTTATATTTCCTATATAATCGAAAGCATTTTTATGATTTTCACATATTTTTTATTGAAATTAATTAAACTGAAAACCCTTAAAATAAAATCTGATAAAATTAAAAATAATTGCGCATTTTTAAATAATTATCTATTTAGAAATAAATATATAAAATTTTATTAGATTGTCGCAGTACATTGAGATTAATTTTTTTAAAAGGAATAAATATACTAAAAGATATGCAATTGAGAAAAAATTGTTTTACAGTTTTGAAATATTTAAATATCTATAATATTTAAATAATCATGTAAATTACATGAAAATTTGAGTTGAAAAAAATGCTTGCTTTGTATTTGTAATAGATAGGATGTAATTAGTGCTTATAATTCATTATAGATGGCAGCACGATATTTTACTATTTGCGCTAGATTTTAAGTCGTATCGATAGATGGCAGCAACAATTCTTCTTTTTGTAAGAATAAAACTTTCAGTAATATTCTCCAATAGCAAATAAGAGTGTACGTGAGTAACATGATAAATGAGACATGCGTAAATCTATATAAAAAAAAAAAAAAAACAAAGAACATCCGCAATTGAGCGTGACAGTTACATCACAAATTCAGAGGCATTAAATATCATCACTGACAATCTGCGCTCATAAAGATAACATTTCAACTACTCTTCTCAAATTGGGCATTGCACATCTCCGCGACGTTGCTGTAATACACTTGGCTCTTCTAAAATTTATTCAATGAAACCTATTTTTCTTTTGTATTGTTGTAAATAATTCATGATAATTTTTTTTTCGTCCATGATCATTTTTTTTTTTTCTCAAGATTTATGATAACTTTTGTTCTCACAATTCTGGTGATAAAGATTTACAATAAAATTTTTTTGTAAGACTTCAGATAATATAAATTTTTAAATTAAATACTCTTCTGAAAACACACATTAGTACTTTTAAAGTTTGTAATTATATATATTTATTCCATAAAAGTATTTTATTTGCTCCTTATGTTTTAAATATTGTTCACATGCTAAATTAAATGTCAACCAACCATTTTATATGTATATTAATTTAAGAGTTATACTTCGAAAAGTGGAGAAATATTCAATACTCTTTTATTTCAAAATTTTAAAAATGTCTTCATAATAAATTTCTTCGTAAAATAAATTTATTCAAATTTTATAATTAGCAGATATGAACAGTTTTAATCTAACGGTTTCATTAAATAATACAATATAATTCACGTAGACGAATTTCGTAATTAAAAAAACAATGAATAAAGTTGTTAAAGCAGAATTAAAAAAATACAAGAAAAAATTTTCAATAAATCCTACAATTTTAAAAAAGAATACTTCATTTCTTATTTTTATAAAATTTGAAAAATATTCAATCAAAAGTTTTATCGTAAACAATAAAATAAATAAAATAGACATTAGATAAAAAAACCAACACATAAGTAATAATATAAAACAATAACTAAATTACAGGTACAAAGTCATGAACTCAAAAGTGACACTGTAACATTTTCATAAGCATTTTACAGGTAAGAGGGAGGGGGGGACTTCTCGTAATAATATATAAAATAGTAAAATATTTTCTTATAAATTTCTTTATACAAACTCAGTACATTGATCTACGATTTTTCTTTTAAATAATTAATTGCTTTCAAACCATCTACAGACAAGTAGAGCATTAAATGAGTTTTATTCATTTTATAATAAAACAAATTGTAACTATCAATACTTATAATAGTGTATTAAATCTTAGGGAAGTCATTGTCATATGTATTTAAATTGCAAAAGAAAATCAATTCCTTCCCAATATAACCCATTCCATTATAAGAGGAATTAAAAAATTGAACTTGTTTTAAGAATTTTTAATTTTTGCAATTTAGCATGAGCGAATCACAGTCACACTTTTTAGGTCATTACTCTTGGTTACGCTGTAGATATAAAAGAGTCTGCATAGCGATGCGGTTAGTCACCATCGATATCAGCTGTAACTTTTTGCAGAACTTTCTTTCTGTGCAGAAACGTAGCAAATTTTTTTGTTTATTTTTATGATAAATTAGTTTTCTTAAAGTTATTTTAAAATAATAACAATAATTTTAATTCATTAATTTTATTTAAATTTTTAAATTTTAAAATCTATATTATTTTAAATTTATTATTTAAAAATTAAATTATTTTTAAAATAATAATTATTATAAATAATAATTGTTTTGGAATAATTATAATAATTATTATTATTTTTAAATAAATAATTATTTAAACTTCTAAATTATTTTAAATATTTATTAAATTTTGTTTAAATCTAAAATTAATTTAAATTTATTAATTTTGAAAAAAAATTTTTTCTAAAAGAAAATAATTTGAATTTATTTTTTTGCTATTATTATAAGAGCGATAATCAAAATTTTATGTTAATTTTTTTTTTTTTTTATTTTTAATTTCTTAAAATTTAATTTTTTTTAAATATCTCATTTTAGAACCAGTGAAAATATTGCTTTGAAAAACGACTAAACTAAGGTGAAAATTAAATAAAGTACATCGCATAGGTTCATACTTCTTCACACAAGTATCCAATTTTCCTCTAAACATAAGTTTTAAGCTGCATTCACATTGTTCATGCCAGATTTACTTTTATCTCCTTGATGTATAAGAGGATGAATTCCTCATCCAAAGGGTCATTAAAGGTCATAAACTTGTTTTTATTCCTTTCAACAGTCGTCTCACTATATATCAACATTTTGCATGTTTTTTTAGGGCAAAAGTTACATAATCTAGATAAAGTCGCCCTCTGTATCGCACTTTTGTTTGTCTATGCGCGATATAAACTTGTGAAAGAGAGGAAATAACAACTATCAGAATCCTTATTATTTCATCATTACAACATGTATTTGAAGACAATGGCAACACTTCTTACAAAAGTAAACAAGGAGATACAACAAAGTTCATTGTTTATGATTTGCCAACACAATGACTTTTGACTTCCATGTAAAAAGTGATACGATATATATAGATATACAACTAGAAACGGATGAAACATAAAAATACAGTTTAAATAAGATGGCGATATATATTAAATATGGTCTCTAGAAAGAAAACAAATATCCTAAAATAAAAAGTGGATTCAACTATTTAACGATCAGATACAAGAATTATGATATGCTATAATATTTATGTATTTCTATTTTCAGGATATTAAAAGTGAATTCATTTTTGTTGTTCAAGTCTAGGGAAGACTTGATTGTTTTATACTATTTCTGCACATTTATTTAATTCTTTTTTGCTTTTATAGTGCTTGTTTACTTTTTGATAGTATGTAAGTGCATGTATTTAGAAATAAGTACGCGAAACTATTGATTAACTACTATCGCTAGTAATTATAACTAAACGAAAAATAGGTCATTTAACTATTAATCAATTAACTATTTAGTAACTATTAACAAGTAAAATGAAGCTTTTTTTGGGGGTAGGAAAAATTTACAAAATAATATAATATTCAATAATAAAAAAAGTTGATATCAAAATGTGCTATCCTAAATCTAATATGAAAAACAATTAAGGAAAAAAATTAAATTAAAAAAAAAGTAGAACGAGCATTAAGATAATAAACAATATAGATTAACTTAGGTGTTAAAAAAAAAAAGTTAGGTTTTTTTTATAGGGATCGTTAAATTTAGCAACATTATTTATGCCTTACTCTCTTATTCCTTTTATTGTGGAAATCAAGGGTGAATATACTCATTTATAATGAGAAGCAGAGAAAGAATAATAATTGTCTGGGCACTAAATGAGGTTATTTGAAGTGCTTCTCACATCGTTACAGAATGTGTTAGAAATAAAAATAAAATTAAAAATCAAAAACAAAAAAAAGTTGAATACACTCCTAATTACAGTGCATATTTAGCATTCCTACTTTGCAGAACATAATAAAGTGCTGAACTGTTAAGTGGAATGAAATACACATGTGCAACCCAATTCTCGAAATTTACATTGTTTAGATAAAAAGGTAAACAGAAAATGTTAAAAATCCATAATAATTTATGTCATAAAAATTATTTTTAAGCCCTTTTTGTTTAACCTCATAGTTATAAACACTCAAATATTTGTTTATTTCAAAACAAAATATCACCTACTTACGAAATTACGATCTTTGAAATATTTCAGTTATTTTTTTATTTATTATTGCTGTTTCTCTTTAACACTTTAGAATGTAGATGGCGCCACCATACCCTAAATTTAGAGATCTCATTTACGAATCTGACTGCCGCCAGACAGTCCAACTGCGCATGAGTCACTGAAACGAATGATCAAAGCTTGATGAGGGTTGTCACACAACAGCTGATTCAGGCTCCTTCCTTATTTGAATAGAAAACAGCGGTGATGTGGACGATACCTAATTGATTCCATGTCAATTTTCTTTTTCTCCGGTGTACGAGTATTCAGGATTGCTCACTGTAACCACGATGAATAATTTTTGTTAATTATGTAATTCGTTTTAGTTATTTCGCTTTGCATTAGGCAATTCTTAGATCGTACAGACAGTTATTATTTTTATTTATTTATTTTTCTATAAAATAGATAATAACTAACATACTAGTATTATTTTTATTTATTAACGTTTTAAAATTTTATATTTATTTATTTTTCTATAAAATAAATATAAAATTTTAAAACATTAATAAATAAAAAATAATACTAGTACGTGTTAGTTTTTTCAAGTGAATAAATAAATGGGCGATTAACCAGCATAAATAGTTTTTAATATAAATTACAAAATAAATTAATAAATACAAGATTCAGAAAACTGGCGAACTATGGAGCTTTTCGAATTTTTACATGTTATCCATGTACCACAATAATAATTAAACAAAAATATAAAAAGCAATCGTGTTTTTTTTTTTTTTTTGCTAAATAGATGAAGCAGTAATTTGTTAAAAATATTGAAATATTTTTATAAAGAAATTAATGAATCTGCAAATAACTTTAATGTGTAAAGATATTGTCCAGTTTGTGACAATAACATTATGGTTTAAAAGATATTTGCAGTACAGAACAACTTTATGGAGACATATATATCCAATTTAGGAGTACCATAAATTTTACAAGAAAATATATTATAAATTAAATATTATTAATTTCTTTTTTTAAATAAGTTTTTTTTCCAAATTCCATAATTGTTGAAATATTTTAATATGTTAATCAATATAATAAAAAGTTATCATACAACTACTCATCAATCCAACTAAAATAAATAATCTAATAAAATTTTTTATTAGATTAAGTAATCATACATCATACTTCAAGACACAAATTATCCATCTATGTATATCCATTATAGCGTGTGCAATGTGTATTATTCGTTTTCAAGTATCAACGTATATCCATTATCCACTTATTATATTCGTTTTTAAGTGTAATATTTGTTTTTGTTTTCAAGTATCAATGTATATTCATTATACCGCTTGTAGGTTGTAGCAGGGTGGCACATCGACAGAAAAGAACTTTATAATTCCTGTAGGTACAAATTGAATAAATTTATTTGATGGAAAAAAAAAAATTAATTCTTATGAGCTTCAAAATATTGAAAATTTGCTTCTAAATTGGAAAGAAATCAACAATTTTGAAGTAAAAAATTTGAAACACGAACGTGTTTATGCGATAATTTATTATTTATTCATTTTGCTCTTATACTATAATAAACTTAAATTATAAAAATTAAGAAAAAACAGGATAAAACCTGGTCCTACCTCATTCTTCAGATGACAAAACAGTTCTTAAAGAACAAGTTATTCATTGGGTAGAAGATTAATGAGATTATTGCCTTTTTTTTTTTTTTTTTCTTTTTTTTCAACAAGAAAGTAATTAGTTTCAAATGAAAATTGATTTATTTTAAACTGCCATTCTGCTGTACTTTAATATCAGAGAGGAAATGTCTTCTATGTATAATATTGTAATTATAAAAATCAATGCCACATCAACAGTGCTACTATAATATTTATTGCTAAAAAGGAGAGGAGTTATGGGGCTTGTGGCAGAGCAAGTCCTTTGTTGCATTAAGCATTATGAAAAACAGAGTGGGAAAAACATGCATATATTCTGTATTTATATATGCATATAAATGCATGTATATACATAGCATCTTTTGTAATAGAAGAATTTTTGTTGTTGTCACTATGAAACGAGGAGATTCGATGGCAATTGTGAGACTGTGTAAAGTGTCTCGTACAGATAGACACTACGAATAACCAGTCGTTTCTTGGCGGGAGTTTTATCCCATATGAGACGCAAATGCTTGGCCAAAAATGGACGCCAAAAGGCCCAGTCTTCCTCATCATCCCTCGGTGGGCTGTTCGTGGTATTCATGAGGTGCACTGATGTTCCACCTTCATCTTTCTAACTGGTAGGTATCTACATATCTACATAGCCCTAAGTACGGGGGATGAAAGTTGGCTATGGTTGGAGACATGAAAAGAAAGTAGAAGGATTTTCAGAGATCCTGCCGCAATATCATTACTTCATTTCCTTTTCATGGTTCAAGAGCACTTTCGCTGATGGGTCTCTGAAATTTTCAATGGAATTCGATGATTTCCATTGAAATTCCATACCCAACAAATTAGGCTTTCTGAGACATTTTTCCGACAATTTTTGATTTTTGATATGTCAATAAATAAAAGCTCTATCCTCTCCAAAAAATATGTTCCTTTCCATTAGCATTTAAATGAATCCGGAAAAAGTATTTAAAATGGCAGGGAAAAAGAAGGAGTATAATTTTAGAATTTTATGTGAAGAAAATGTACATAGATATGCAAATATTCTTCCTTTAAAAATTTTTTTTTTTTTTTTCGTTATCTATTTTTTTTTTTTTTGTCAAAAATTAGCTTAGTATAAACCCGTTATCTATGTTTTATTTTTAAATGAGTTTTAGTTTGTATCACAAATTCTGGATATTTTTTAAATCCAGCTTAGTAAACCCGAACTTAGATTCTACTATCATTTTTTGATTTTTTAACTTGGGGTTTTGATTCTAGGATCACAGATTTTTATTTTTTAAATATAGAAATGAATTTAGATTTCTTGTATCAGTATTTTTTAAATATAGAAAACCGGAATTTAGTTCTAGTAAATTGTATCACAGATTTTGAATATTTTTAAATAAATCCAACTTAGATTCTAGATTCTCACAGATTTTGAATATTTTTTAAATTAGAAACGGAATTCACATATTTTGATTTTGAATATTTTTAAATATAGAAATCCGCAACTTAGATTCTAGTAAATTGTATCACAGATTTTGAATATTTTTTAAATATAGAAATCCGGAATTTAGATTCTGTAAATTGTATCACAGATTTTGAATATTTTTTAAATATAGAAATTTTTCTAGAATATTTTTTATTTTTTAAATATAGAAATGAAATTTAGATTCTAGTAAATTATATCACAGATTTTGAATTTTTTTAAATATAGAAATTTTAGATTCTAGTAAATTGTATCACAGATTTTGAATATTTTTAAAATATAGAAATTCGGAATTTTTCTAAAATTGTATCACAGATTTTGAATATTTTTTAAATATAGAAACCGGAATTTAGATTCTAGTAAATTGTATCAGAGATATTTTTAAATATAGAATATTTTTTAAATATCACAGATTTTGAATATTTTTAAATATAGAAATTCGAATTTAGATTCTAGTAAATTGTATTTTGAATATTTTTAAATATAGAAATTTAGATTCTAGTAATCACAGAATTTTTTAAATTCTTTAGATTCTAAAATTGTATCACAGATTTTGATTTTTTAAATATAGAAATTAATTTTAAAAATTGTATCACAGATTTTGATATTTTTTAAATATAGAAATCCGGAATTTAATTCTAGTAAATTGTATCACAGATTTTGGATATTTTTAAATCCAGAATTTAAATTTATAAATTTATCGCAGATTCTTTTTTGTTAATTTTAAAAATCAATTTATGCTAACAAAAAAATTAATTTATAAAATTTATATTTATATGCTTTTTCTTTTTTCCTCTTACGCACACACACACACTGTTAGATCCTTTCTCCGACTTCAAAAGTCGGTGATAACAGTACATGGATTAATATCCAGAAACACTTCACAGTACGTGTTGCAGTTCACAGCTGGGTTCTGTACTAAGCAGATGTACATAACTATGAATAAAAACTACATACAAAATCCTCACACCTGACAGTGGGGGAAAAAATGAACTCCATATGGCTGAGCAGGTGGACAAGAAAAGCTTTAGGAAAAGGGGTAAAAAAAATTATACAAGGTAAGGGTAGTAGAAAAGGGGGAAGAGGGGAGGATAGGACATCGTGTGGTTAGATGACCTTTATTGATTCATACATTTATTTATTCATTTTTTTCTGCCTGGTTGTCCTTGAGCGTGCTGTGCGCTGGCACCCACACAAACAGGAAATTTAATCTGCGTACGATTCCATGGAACAGTGCATGCGGTCCCTGCTCGAAACAAACACAGCGTCGCCTCTTTGTATCTTTTTTCTTTCGGCACAAGGAATCCCGGTGAGAAAGAATGCGTCAACAAAGAAGAAGCTTGCTTTCTTTAATTGGCTGGATGGTACAGGAATGGATGGAAAACAAAGCAGTGGATGAAAAGTATTTGAAAACAATTAAGCACGGATTAAACGTAATAAATACTTATTAATAGAGTTTTGATAATGTTTTTATCGTCCGATATTTTTTCCCCTAGCGCGCATGCTCATAGGAAACATTATTACAGATATACATGCGCAATAGTATAATGTTTCCTATGAGCATGCGCGCTAGGGGGAAAAATATCGGACGATAAAAAAAAACGTTATGCAAAAACTCTCTAATGTCACACTAAAAGATTTCGTTTCTTTTTTTTTAAATAAGAGAAAAAAATTTTTTTTTTTTATTAGCTGACTGTTTAAATAGTAATTGTAAATGACATGAAAGAAATAATTACAGCATATTTTTGTTTTTGAAGTTTACATTTAAAAATAAAGTAGTAAGTCTTCTAATGATCACAAAAGTTATAAGAGTAATTAAAAAAAAAAGATTATCTTACATGGCATAAATATTTTAAAAGATCATTATTAAAGTATTTCAAAAACAGGAAATCTTAAAAGAATCTTCGAGTTCTATAATCGCGATGGGTTGAGTAATTTATTTTTTGGTAACTTCATTAAACTGTCGCAAGGCAACTTAAAATGATTACAATAAACACTTTTTAATCCAACACGTTCATGCCACTCTAACGATTTTGCCGGATTATCGAATATCAATATAGTTTTGTGGGGTAAATAATTACTTGCAACTATTATGATACCAAAGATAAATAAATCCCTGTAGATAAAAAAAAAAAATTAACTAGGGGTCGCGGGCCCATACTAATACACGAATATCATCAAACCAGCCCGCTACAGTTTATTTTGATTACATTGTAAATAAATCATACAAAGTAATAATCCGATGTTTATTATGTAATGGCCATTTAAGAAACACATTAACAGGCATAATGAAATTGAACACTTCAGCAGTAATTAATGACATGAAATTTGACAAATCTCATGTCAAGCTACTCTCTAAGCTCTCTAAAAGCTTACAATAAATGACGTACATAGAATCACTACTGATTTCATTATGTAATTCACATAATGAAATTGTTTTTTTCTTATCCTACTTGATCGACAGCAACATCTAGACAAAATCCAAGAACCCGTGTGGTCTCAAACAATGAAAACCGCTTCAGAACTTGAACCCAACTGGCTGTTCTGGCAATCGATGCAAGTCAAGTATGGCAGGAGACATAATGAAAGTAAACATTATAATTATGATTAATGATAATTTTGCAGCTGTAATTTACTACCGACCGACAAATGTTTGCAGCTAGGCGTCCAAGTTTACTAATGGAAAATATCAGCAGTGATTTCAAATACTCATTAGTTAACCTGTATTTTTTATATATATTTCATTTCCGATAATTTTTTTTTTTTTTTCACGTATATAAGTAGTACCGAAACCGGAAGAAAAAAAATCATAAACAAATTTATGCAACTGGCCAAACTGTGTGAGTGGAAGAGCCTCATAAAATTCCAGTAATGATGAGTTTAAATATTTTTCTTTAAAAAATATTACTGTACTGCAAATCAACAATTTCCATTTGAATTTCTAAGCCAAGGTTTCTATGTCGGCGTTAAAAAGATTTCGAAAAAATCTTGATGTCGTTTGCGATTCCATCAAAATATGAAAAGGAGATTTAAAATTTATTTTTAATGCACCAAAAAGCTCCAATTGCACAATCTACCGGAAATGGAATCTAAGTCTGCTGAATTTATGCACATATTAAAATGTGGGAAACATTTTTTTGTTCAATAGGGATTTTTAGCGAAAGGATTTAATGTGAAATATTAATATGACTCTCTGATTATAAGTCAGACAGAAGCCGGTTTTCTCCTTGTAATTTTGAATTAAGGTCATTCATATGTTGGGGCCTAATGGTCGAGCGACTAACACTCTGGCGCTCGGTGCAACAGGTTTCGGGTTCGAGTCACGGTTGTGCCGTGGATATTTGAAACTGAGTCCAAACGACATATTGGATCCGGTCTAGTATGACTGTAGAGTATTGGGCGCAAGGCTGACAACCCCATCCTGTAAAAAGAAAAACATCTCCTGTCTCGAAATCTGCCAGTAGGCAGCCAGCCTTTTCACACCATAGGGCTGTTGCATCAACGAAGAAGATATGTTTAGTTAAATCTGTATAAAATGATAACAACTTATTGTTTTTTAACTCAGCTAGAAGAATATTCCTTTTCTTCAAGAAAGTTTGCTCAGAGTAAAAAAATTGTTTAGAACGTTTTAGCAGTTAATATAATAGCCGCCAATAGTCAAGATTGTTGCTACAAGGCGCCAGCATACATTAGTAGTGTAACAGCCAACAGCCACGATTGTTGCCACAAATGTCCAAACAATCATCCTATAAGTTAAACCACAAAGTAAAAGTCACGTGAGGTATATGATCACATGGGGATTGTTTGCCTGAGACTGGCAACCACGATGAGCGCTCTCTTATATTACACTCTATGATGTGTAAGGAGAGGTTGTTATAAAATAACAATTTTAAATTTTATTTCTAAAAGTGGTGTGTGTGAAAAAAACGTGATATTTAAACCACAACCAAAAAGTGCAACATACTTTTAAAAATACAATAAAATCTGAATTGTAAATCGACCCGCTTGAAAGTGTTGATAATAATTCTGACATCCGCATTTGTGTTGAATTGCGGAAACCGGATGCCATCATTTATTCCAAAATTGCGATACTAAGTAATACGTAGCACAACAATATTTTATGATGAAATAGGTTTATACTTGAAAACAATGAATGCGGACTCAGTTTTAGATAATTGCTTACAAGACAAGGATCAATTCTTACTAGATTAAAACACAAGGATATAAGCCTCAGTTTTAATAAAAGAGTTATGATATGTTGTGTTTGTTATAAGATAAAGTAAAAACATAAAAATTATATGATTCAAAAAAAAATTATTCTCTTTGTTTTCATACATAGCATGTCCAATTTTTTATTTAAAATTAAATCAAATGAAAGACAAAATAAATTACAATAGGAAGTTAAAGAACCGGATACTTGTATCTAAGAAAAAGATATCTAAAAACATGACAATTTTAAAGATTAGCTAAAATTAAATTTCATGACCTAGTGGAAAAAGTACTGAAGCAATAGTGGACTAAGGTTCGATTTTCCCTTTGTAAGAGGAAAAAAAATGTAACTTTTGATTGGTTTATTTTAAAAATCAGAAATTTAGTTTTCGAAAAGATTTTAAGCTTGTTTCTATAATCATTATATAAATAGAGATCCAAAACTTGAATCACGAGCTATTTGGATAGTGAATTCATGTATTCAAAACTTGAATTTCTGGAAAACTGTTTTTTTTTTCTACATCGCCCTACGATAACAGTCATAGTTGATATAATTATGGTCAAATCGCAGAATAGGGGCCATCGGGATTTGGTGACATGAAATTTTCCCGCCAAGGTGTCCAAGTAAAAGGGATTGCGATTATAAGTGAAATGAGCTGCAAGCAATGCAAGATTACCACCTTTGGCGACTTATTGCACATTTGGCGCCACAAAAAGTCGGCAAAAATCCCAACGGCCCCTATGTTGCGATTTGGTCATAATAATTATTTTAAGAAATGAATGAAACTTGAATTATACGTTTTTAATGATGGTATGTATGCAGTGAACTGAAAAGTTTTAAAATGTAGTAATTTAGCATAAACTTAAAAACATAATTTTTCTTGTTGTATTTTTGCTCTAAATAACTCGATTAATTGTAATTCAGCTATACTTTAGAATAACATTATTACATTATATAAAACATTATTTTAAAAACCTTGACTCTGAAGGTGATTTCGGCTAGCCCAAGAAAAGAATCATGTGAAAAATATTAAATGCGTAACCCTATAAAAAGGTATGGTATTGGAACAGAAGTCTGTTCTAAAAGGATACGGCATGATGCGTTTAAATAAGTGAGCGAACATTTTCCATGATTGTAAACATCAGCATTCTGAAAAAGACAGTAGAGTCAGCTATTTTCTCCATCTCTATAACAAGCGAGGGAGGAAATTTCAATCACTGAGGGCTGAGCAAGCGATTTTATGGCAAGTGCAGCTTCGTTCTATTTCAGTCAATTTTAAAAAAAAGGGTTATCAGTGAATAGAAATTTCAGGAAAATGAAAAGTGCACCATTTTTATTCAAATTATTTCCATATGTCATAGAGATAAATAAATTTATAAGTGATGAAGCAATTTTTTTAAATTCGAAATCTTTTTAGTCTATTTAAATCGAAAGTTTATGTAATGTATTATGTTTATGTATTATAAATATTATTATAATGCATTATATTATGTACTATATTATGTTTATGTATTATAAATATTATTAAATTGTATTATATTATGTACTATATTATGTTTATGTGTTATGTATGTTTATGTATTTAAATAACTCCCATATATTATACATAAATTTATAATTGATTAAACAATTTTCTTTATTCAAATTTTTTAACGAAGTAATTAGTCTATTTAAATTGAATGTTCATGTATTACCTCGACTAATGTATTCTTAAAAATATGGTTTCAAGATAAATGTCTTAGTTTAATATTATATGAATATTTAGCTGCCATTTTATAAAAATATAAATAGATATTAAAATTTACTAAATACGTAGAAATAAAAAAAAAATCAACAAAGAATTATTTATTAATTAGTGTAATAAATTTAATGAAAAAGAGAAAAGTAAAATAAAAGTAAGATAAAAAAAAAAGAATAAGTTAAAAGTCAAAATTTTATTATTATTTACTAAATTAAAAATCTCGATTTTTGCGATGATTTAAACTTATTATTATTTTAATTTTTTTTTTCACTTTTCAGTTTTTATTTATTCACAAACTTTAAATTTTCATTTCAAATTTGCAATATTAAATGAAAAAAATTTCAAAATTCCTTTTTTAAATTTTGATAATTAAAAATATTTTTCATTATTATTTTTTATTTATCAGTACAAAAAATCTATTTAGTTAGTCTCTAAAAAAAAAAAGGCGGAAAAAAAAAAAGTTGAATAGCCAATATAAAAAGGCGAAATCCTTATTAACTTTTGTAGTTATCATTAGATCTTCACTTGCGGTATCTTCGCAAACGGCTAACTTCTAATTAAACCGCTAACTCGAAATTTTCCATTACAGAAACCGAGATTTTTAAGGCAATCGATGCGAAAAATAATATATCCACCAATTTTGATGTTAAAACGCCCATAATTTTTAATCCTATCAAAATTACGATAGTTCATTCCTTAAATGAGTAATATATTATCGTTATGATACAAAAAGAAAAAAACAAGAAAAAATTTGCTTGGTTTCATTACTCGCGAAATTTAGTATTTAATGTAAGATCAAAAAACATAACAACAATCTTAAAAATAAATAATAATAATAATAAAAAAAAAAACTACTATATAATTCCAAATGATTTTTTTTTTTTTTCTTGAAAAATCTCATTTCACTTTAAAATATATCATTGTCTTTGCTTTTACCAGACGATCTTTTAGAACAATTTGACATTATTTAATTACATAATTATTAGCTCCTGATAGAAATTTAAATAAATATTATGCATAACAAAACCTCATGAAAGAAATTTAAATAATCCAATAAGAATAGCTCGTGAAAGAAATTAAAAAAAAAAAAGAAATAAACTAATAAGAAATATTGAAAGTGATCAAGCATACGAAAAAGTGATCAAGGAAACGAAACCCCGTTCCCAAAACAATACCCACAATTTTATAGGTAAAAATATGTAACACGATCTTAGCTGGTCAAAATGCACATAACCAATATGTAATTTTGAATGCATGAAATATTTTTTTATCTGTTATTTAATACAAAGGTTCAAATGAGACAGATGTTGACATTTTTTTTTATTGCTTTCTACTTGTTTCTGGTTATCTGAATTATTGTAGACGTAAAACGAACAATTAATGAAAAAAATTAAATTTTTTTGAATACATAAAAATATTCTTTCACAATCATTTACTGAAAAAAAAATGGTGCAGATTAAAGGATAAAATGTCTCAGTAAACTAACAAAATACCTGAAGATAGCTATAAATGATCTTAAGAGGTTAATTAGACGTTCTTTTTCTAAATTTGTTTTCATAACGTTTCCTTTCAGAAGCGTGTTTTTGGCTCAATTCATTAGTCTTTTTTTTTTGTCTCTTGAAATTCCTGTGCATACGAATATCTTGAAAAAATCACTTGAATTTAACTATTACCCGTTTAATTTTTTTTTGATTACCAAATTAAATTAAAAAAGGATTGACTTCAAATTCATGAAATAGATAAAATATTTTTATCATGCCACTGAAAGATTTTAATGAAAGTAGTTATTGGATACTACATTTAAAAAGTTCACTTATTAAAAATAAATTATTTCTAATAATCTCGAAAATGTTAATGAAAAATGAATAAATACTACACGAAATATCTCGGATCCGCAGGCGCTTGAGAGACCTGGCAAATCGTAAGTTGTATTTTCAGAGATCAGAAACTTTTGATTCGAAATCGATGTCTTACTCACAATTCCTATCCAATGCAGGCATACTATAGGTCCGATAAATCCAGGCAGAATGTTATTCTGTTTTGTTTTGAGGAGATGGTATTATGACAAAAAAAATCCCTTAGATGCTGCTTCTGATATGTTCAATTCCAATTGCTATGGCACAAAATGGATGCAGTACAGTATTATTTATTATACTACCAACTGAAAAGTTTTGGAGGATTTGTGATAACTTTTTTGCATCAAATTTTTTTAAAACAGAAATTAGAATCTATTCATCTTTGGAGGATATGGCTATTCTTTTGTCACGTGATTCCACGCTGTATATTCATGATGCATTTTTCTCTTTATGTTTTCCTTTTTCTAGTATGCTGCTGGACGCAGATGATCTAAAATAAAAAGTAGACACTATTTTGGGCTAAATAGCTAACATTTGAATATTTTAAATTTGTGTGTGCATCATCCTAAGTGTTCGGCAGCGTAGATCGGACATAACATGAGTAGGGATGAAGGGAACTACTCATGGATGAAGGGAAAGGGCACCAGCTGGAGAGGCCTGTGCTACACACTCGTAGTGCACTACACACAAACAGACAACCCAGAGGAGTATACAACTAGACAGCTACGCCCCGATCTCGAAACGTGCCGAACAAAAGAGCAGAGAAGTCGGGCCCCGCCTGCCCATGACACGTCCTTGTTATTGCACTCTGAAGAGGCACCCCCGGATCAAGTCCGGACACATGCCCTGGGGGGCTTATTGTACACCCTCCCCCTCGAAAGACAACATAGACGATACAGATTAGCTATGTGTAACCCACACAAAGTGAGAGCGCGTCCCTAAGGGGGAAAGGTAAAGAGGCAGCTTCTGTTGTGATGGAGCACCCATAGGTGGAATCTGATTTGACTCCAGTGACTGAAGAAAGGAGGGCAGTGCTTTACGGTAGGACTACCCTCGTTGGCGTACTGTATGGTAGAAAACCTGAAAACTCTCACCAGGTAGTTTAACTCACGAGGCAAGATGCTGAACATCACAAACGCCATCGAGGCTCCTCGTTTTCTTGAAACAAGGTCTACAACAAAGTCGTCAGCGGATGTACCCTCAGCCCTCATGCTCACCAGTGGCGCACGTTGTGAATGAACCACGAGTCGGGCATAAAATATGATAATAATAAGATGAAAAATAAGTCATTTGTATTTGTAATGTAATCAATAAAAAAAAACATAATTTTCTCTTCTTGTGGTATTTCGGCATGCTATTTCAATTTCGGCATAATATTTAGTATAGAATTAGAATTGTTTTTTTTTTTTAATAATTTAGAAAATTTTGTTTTAAGATGTTTATTTAGTATTCTATAAAAACAAGAATTCTATTGAATTTCTTTTTTTTATAAAAATGTGACAGACAGCACGTCCTTTAAGAAGCATCCGGTTTAAATTTAAGAAAACACTTGAAAATGTATCGCCGCGGCGATATGAAATCAGAGTCGTGTTTCGCGTAACCGGACGTCGTGGTAGAGGACACGCGGATCTCGAAAATGTTTTTCAAGTAACACTACCGGAACCCGAGAAACGAAACTGGAGAAAGTAAACTTCTCTGCTGAAAAAGAGTAGATAAGTTTCTGCAAGTGGAATGAGGGAAAAAAAAACCCCCCTCTGTTATTCTTTAGATATCGTGTTTGTTATCTATGTGACAGTTAACCACAATAAACAACGAGCCAACTGTAGTTAAATTTTTAACTTCTTATACATTTATGAAGTAGAATGAGTTTTACCAAGTTTTCAAATTAAAGTATGTTAACTTACTTTTTTGAACATATAAAAATAACATATTTTAATAAAAAATATATGCGAAGTTTCCTCAAAGGTCTTTATATTTTTTTTTTAACATTTTCTACAATATAAAAAAAAAATAATAAATATAATAATCTTTCATGAAAAAAATTCATCTTTTAAAATAATGCTACTTTTTCAAAAGTAATCATAAAAACTTTTGTAAAAAATTGGAATATTACGTGTTTCCCAAGGAAAAAATAAAAAGCTTTAAGTAAGTAATAAGAGCAGTTATATTTATGTTTTCAAATGCCGGTTTCTTAGACCTGAATTTATTCGTAATCAGGACGACACACAAGCAGCAAATTCAGCGTTATTCAAGGTGCAACACGGAGGGATGATCACTAACACCATTCACAATACCGCCACATTTTTAAATGATTATTCTCAGGAATGGCATTTGAGTCAAGAATGGCATGGTTATCCCCTCCTTCCAGGCGACCACTAAAAGAGTTCATGGTCTTGCTCTAGATGTTGCTGTCGACCAAGTGGGATAAAAAACAACATATCTTTTAATCATATGAATGAAATGTATGTTGGCTAGCTAACGAGTGAAAAGACGAGTTTAATTCCTCCCTGGTGGCATACACTTCAATAATTGCTTTTTAAAAACGAATAAGCGGAGAAGATAGTCTCGTATAGGTAGTCAGATTGCATGGTTGAAGTTTGCGGATTTTCTCCAGTCCGAGAATCGGGGGAAATTATCCTTATTTCCTACGAATTATCCCTTTTTTTCTGTGAATACACCACGCCCCATATATTCTTAAGGAAAAATTAATCCACTGAACAAATGTTACCCATTATAAAGAAGTCAACAAGTTTATTGGATATCTGTAGAAATGCAATGCTTCTAAAAATCTGAACAAAACGAAAACAGAATGCAAATTGATACAGACTTTACAAGCTAAAGATTATTTTTTATCTAAAGATAATTTTAAATACTTAATTATAAGAATTAATGCAGCCTCAATTGTTATGCATACAAATTAGAAATGAATCGTGACTTCAGAATCGTAAAAGCCATCTTTGCGATTGAATGAAGAAAAGCAAAAGAAGACATCAGAGCGACGTTTTTACGGGAGCCTGAACTAAATAACCTATCAAAAGTCCCCAGCGAACAAAGACATGGAAGAGGGAAAAATCCATTTCCACTTCTGAAAACTTATATTTATTCAAAATTCGTCTCACGTCATGATTTTGACAGTTAAGAAGGAAGATTAGAACGCATACAAATCTACTCTTTTACGTTTAATATCGCCTTTTATGTCAAACAAAAATCGCGGTAGATGCTGAAGATAAGGTAAACTGGAGCCTGATGTACAACTTTGGGAGGGAAGGGGGAATGGAACGAAAACTTATGCAGGCGTAGAAGTATTTCTCTTACGTGGATAAGACCAGAATATAAAATAAGCATTTCTGAAAAACAAGGATAAAAAATAATACAAAATATAGATTTGGAAAATGAACTAACGTTATTAGTTGCTTAGAATTAACGTTACTGGTTGATGTAGTATTAATTCCGTGTAGTATTTTGAAAACTTTTAAACATAGTCCTATTCTAATATTATTACTGCAAATATTTAATAATAAATCTATAAAGTAAACCTATAAAATAATACAATAGATTTAATTCTCGTCAATTAGAAATAAATTGCCGATTGATTTATTAGGATATAATTTTTCTTACGTTACTAGTATATCGAAAGAAATATATGTTTTTTGTGCGATGATATCTTAAAATATGAATAAAAAAAATGTAAAAAAAAATTAAATTATACCGCAACCAATAATAGTCACATAGCTGTAATTTGGTATTAAAATTATATAATAATATCTTTTACAATACACAATGGAAAAATCTTTCAGTATTCCTACTTATTAATCGTAATAAAAAGATATTTATTCAACAATGAAGATTGTCTGTCTGTGTTTGCCAGCTGCATTAAGAAAGAAGAAGAAAGAAGAAAAAAAAAAAAAAAAAAAAAAAAAATGAAGATTGTGAAATCATAATGGAAGTTCAAATCATTTCCCCTTAATGTTTCACAATATATAGAATATCAAATACTACTTTTAGCTTAATTCAGCATCTTGTTGTTTCTTATCCCACTTGATAGACATCTAGACTAAGCCCACGAACCCGTATGGACTCATGACTGAAGAGAAAATGGGATAGTTTCTGTTGTGATGGAGCATTCGTAGGTAGAAATCTGACTTAACTACGTGACGCTCTACTATCATATGAGACCGGAACCTACGGCAAAGTGGATTCGAACCTTTACAAACATCCATGGCACCGCTGGTACCCGAAACCGAGCGCCAGACATTGGGCCATTCAGGCCCATTCAGCATGTGGCAATCTGATACGCAATAGCAAACCACACGATCTGAGGGAAAACTGTTTCATTAACATATTCGTTATTTTCCGCAAATTAATAAGTAAGTTTACAAGTCGTTTTGAGCTTAAGTTTTAATATTTTCTAATGCACTTTATTTATTTATTTGATATTTTTAATTTTTTATATTGCAATTTTAACATTTTTTATAACCAAGCAAACGTTGCAAAAAATTGCATCTGAGTGTGGTAGGAAGGAAAAGTTTCTAGTCCCATTATTAATTAATTTTGTCTATGTCTATCTTAATAAATAACAATTAAAAAAAAACCAAAGAATAATATATTTAAAAACGCATTTTCATGAATACTTAAAATTACGTATTCTTTATATAGCATTCTCTTTCGCAACGATCTTTACAGTGAATCCTAAACCAACATCCTTTTTTCATGTATACATGCTGTACAGGAAATAATAGCATCTCTTTCAACCCCGAATGAAGCTCCCTCATTTTGCATAGCGCATCCCTGAAGCGGATGTTTCGCCCCATCCCGGCAGATGCCCCGGCTCCCCCGATAATTATAGTCTGCGAGAAACCCTCGCAAGGCCGAATGCCAAGCCGACTTCCTGATGGGAGCCAAGTGGTGTTGACATCTGCAGTCTGTCATTCCCCGCTCGCTTTCGCCATCCTCTTTCTGGTCCGGAGCAGAGACATCCGTCAAATTCACAGTCACACCTCAGACGTGCTCTTTAATCAAAGTGAAACCCTCTTCCACCACCACCATCGCAGCAATTAAAACACGATACTGACAATCGTTTCGCAACAACTTCCTTCTGTGAAACAAGAATTTTCGCACGGAGACTCTTTGTTGGTGACCATTTTGATCGTAACCTTTAACGGTAACTCTATGGGGAAATTCTATAAATGTCTCACCCATTATAAGACTGGTGCCATTATTTCGATACATGTTTTAAATGTGTCGAAACACGATTTAAAATGGAGCCATGTTATATCAAGATTTTTGATTTTAAAAAGTTCTTTTTATATTTTAATTTCGATGGGGCCTCATGGTTCATAGGTTTTTCAAGTTCGAGTCCTGGCGGTGCCACAGATGCTTGTAGTGGTTCAGAATCCACTTTAAACCGTAGGTCCGAGTCTAACATGATCATAGAGCGTTGCGGAGATATTGTTACCGTCGTAGTTGTCCGTAGCTTATCTTCAAGCTACACGCACCCCTGGTAGAGCTAAGTGAGTAAGTTCGGTGCAGCCCTTGCTTATGGCATAAAAGACAACTATCTAAATATTTGCCAGCTGTATTAGAAAAAAAAATTTTAATTTCGAGACAGTAGACGATTGGTAAGGGCCTGATGGCAAGGTGTATATTTCGGATTTGAGTCTTGGCGGTGCCATGAACGTTTGTAGTGGTTCAAAACCCTTTAAACCGTGGTAGGTCCTGATCTACCATGGCTGTAGAGTGTAGGGCTGATAATCCTACCTCGTACAAAAGATAACATCTGTCTCCAAATGTAGCAGTAGGCAGACGGCCTTACCCCCAGGTGCTGTTGCGCCAATGAAGAAAAAATAAGAATGCATTACAGAGAATTCCAGCAAATTTAGAAAACAGCGCTATTTTCCACGTGGTGGTGACATTTGGTACTGATTTTTCCCCACAAATAGATACCCCATTATGCAGTTTTTAAGTTTTCATATTTTTTTTCCATTCCATTTATAAATAAATATATTCATATGTCATAATTGGGGCTTGATGGCCGAGTGGTTAGCGCTCTGGCGTCGGTACCACCTGTGGCACGAATCCCGGCGGTGGCCATGCATGTTTGTAGTGGTTCGGAATCCACTTTAAGCTGTAGATAGCGGTTTCATAAAACCGTAGAGCGTCACAGAGTTCAATCAGATTTCTGCCCCACATCATTCCCAAACTGTAAAGGGGCAATTCAGCTCTGGGCACAGTGATGTGGTGTGGTGTGGTGTAGTAGTAGTAGATATGTCATAGAGTATCGATTTATTATGGAAAAAATATTAAAAAATAAAAAAAAAATACTATATGTAATTATTTACTATGAAAATGAATGTGTCTGTTTTGCCGATGAAGAAGGCGAGTGGCAACACTAGTAAGTTAAAAAGGGTTATAATTTCCAGCAATTTTAACATGTTACCATAGCAACTGTGCTTTGTATGTCAAAGAATTCAAATTCTTGAAATTCCTGTCACGTGATAATGGAAGGTCACTCACACGTTGGCTGTCAGTATTATATGCAAAGAGAATCATAAAGAAAACAATAGGGGAAAAAGAAACACAACAGGCGCAGTCTGGAAGAAAATTCCAACTAATTTGGCATTGGAGGCCGAAAACAAAATTATAATATAAAATGCAAATGATACTCAGAAAAATCTGTATTAAAAATGCAATGAAAATAAAAAAATTCCTTTGGAATTACCTTAACACTTTCAATTCTATCGTTTCCCGTAACAGACACGTATGTCTATTTTTTTTTTTAAAAAAAATAATATATGAAAAAAAAAAAAAGAATGGAATAAAATATAATATGAAAGAAATATCATCTAATTAAATATTCAGCCATGTAATACTATATTTTATAAAATTTGCGATCTTTTATAAAATTTATTTTTACATAAATTTGCGATCTCTTATGATTATAAGCGATAATTTAATTGAAATTCACAAGCTTAATTACTAAAAGTCTGCAAAGTACAAAAATATGATTAAATATACCAAATGGATGCTTATTATGAAGTGTTAAAACTTGTAGTAACCGAATTGCATTTCGATGAAATTGAATTGAATTAAAATAGAGAATTTATATGAAATATACACCATGTTTATTTTATACTGCGAATTTATATTTATTTTCCTCACATTCATATTGAATTGGTACAAAAAAATTTTTTTGATGGATTCTCGCGCTTTATTCGACACTAAAGATGATTTTATAACAAGTAATAAATGTGGTGGCATACGCAATTTAGAGGTTTATACAAAAAAATTACTTTTAGATGATTCGAGCCATGGATTTTAAAACTGTTGTTGTTATATTTACTATGAATTAAAACTGCTGTTGTTGAGTTATATTAAAACTGCTGTTGACTAGATTTTTAATTAACCATGTGACTAGATTTTAATAAAAACAATTCTGGTATTTTTTTTTTCTCCCTAATCCCACTTGGTCGACTTCAACATCTAGCCCAAGTCCAAGAACCGTGGTGGGACAGGGAAGGGAAGGACAACTTCTGTTGTGACGGAGCACCCGTAGGTAGAAGTCCGACTTGGCTCTGTGTCGCTGAAGGAGGGCAGTACATTCAGGGGGAGAACTACCCAGCATGTGCGTATCGTATGGGTGAAAACTGGAAAAGCTCCCACTAGATAGTCCTACTCATGAAGCAAGATATTGAGTCTCAGAAACGCCACCGAGTTTCCTCGTTTTTGAAACAATGTCTACAACAAAGCCGCCAGTGGATTGAACCTCCACCTTCCACCCACTGAGCCACGAGTCAGGTCTTAGCTCAGTAGTCAATACATACATATATATGAGGACTAATGGCAGAGCGACTATCACTCTGGCGCTCGGTACCAAAGGTTTCAGGTTCGAGATTGTAGTGGTTAGAAATCCACTTTAAAACGTTGTCCTCGGCCTAATATGGCTGTAGAGCGCTGGGCGTAGTCCTGACAACCCTAGCCCGTAAAAAAAAAAAACATCTCCTGTCTAGAAATCTGCCAGGAGGCAGACGGCCTTGGCCCACCATGGGCAATGATGATGATATATACATATTAAAACAACTGAACCTCACGTTGCACGAGTTGCGTCATTTTTAACTTTTCTTACAAATCATATAAATAATTTTTAACATTATTTATTGTTTATTTACCCTCAATAAATTTTTTAGTTCTGAACTTTTAAATTCTTTTTGCACCCCCAAACGAAAACTTTCTAGTTCCATCTTTAAAATATTTTTTACTCTGTCATATGATTTGCCGACAGCGGGTTTCAATAACAACTCTACAATGAAAACTGCTGATAGGCTCCATAGCGAAGAAGGTCGAACGAGACGGCAGGTACCTGCCAGACGACACGTTCACCCATTTTATCAGTACAAGGGATGCCCCTCCACGTCCCCCAGTCTTACCACACCCAGCTGCTAAGTCTCTCCGATGAAGAGCGACGCATGTTAAAAAAATAACGGCACACTGAGACATGAGGCTAAAAGACGTCTGAGTGCCATAACTACATATTGTAAATCAAGGACAGTATGCGGCATGTGAATGCGTAGATCAAAACGCAGCTGCGCGCCATGATGGATAAATGGCTATTTGCAACGATTTAGACTTAAATGAATCAGTTGAATGTCACTAATGACTCAGTTTAAGTAGATAAAATATTTCAGTTAAAATACGGTGGGGCTGAGTAATCGAATCATGGCTTTTTTTATTTTTTAATATGAACATTATGATAGCAAATTTAGTTTATTTTAATATGCATCTTAAAGTACATTTGTTCATCACCCTTTTCTCAGAAAAAAAATTATATAGATACATAGTCTACTGACGATTTAGAAAAAAAAAATTTGTGTTCATTTATTTGTATTCATTTTATATATATATATATATATATATATATAATGCATCCCTCTTAAAGTATATTAAATAGAATTGTTCCAAATAAGACATCTTGAAGCCTGCAATTATAAATTATTTCTTAAAATCAATCATAATAAGAGATGAGGATGAGGATCCTGATGCATTTCTTTCAGATACAGTTTTAATCCTGGGCTCCGTTTTTATCAACAGTATATCGCAATTCGCTATTTGCAGTCAGTTTTCTTTTTTCATTCTTCTTTTCTTAACAAATTTGTGACCATAATTAAGCCACGTTACGCTAAAATATTAAGTCGGAAATGCATTAAAAAAAAAAATGTATTACAACCCATAATTCTAAATATAGGCTGTTTTACAGTTAGAATTGGTGATAATCTTTGAAATGCTGGCAAATATTTATTTAAATTATCATCTCTTCCTTCTTTTTATGCTCACATTGCTTACCTATTTTTTTCAATTCCTTCTATTAGTTCACACTCTCCCCTATATATATCTTGTTCAAATTTTCAATCGTTCATAAAATACTTTTCATTCATCCACTCAAGTTAAAATACATTTTTTTAACTTGTAGTGGATGACACTGGATGTTAATACAGTTTTTTCAAACATTAATTCATTTCATTAAATTTAATTCATTCATTTTAGTTTTTTAGATTTAAGTTGCATGTATCTACCAATAGATGGCGCCAGGTAAACTTAAAAAATGAATGAAAATTATTTATAAAGGACTTTCGGCAATATAGTGAAAAAAAGTAGGAATTGACTTTTTTTTTATATATATATTACTTGTTTGATTAAACGCCTCCTAATTCCACCCGAAGTTACTATCAGCCCTTTTGTTCGACAACTTTCCCACAAAGGCGGTGTCACTCATTTGGGAAACTTTCTTCTTTTTTCATTGCATATGTGTGGTGTTTGTGCGTGTGTCAATAAAGCTCTGAGTTCTCAAACATTTGCCTCAAGTATCTCAACCACAGCCAGCTACAATCTGGTTGCCCAACCTGCACACTACAGCACTTATTTCTTATTATAGAAAAATTTATGTGTTGAAACACAGGAAAGCAAACGAAAAGATGACATTAAATTAAAAGCATAAATAAAAGGAAAAATAGCGAGATATGGAAGAAAGCATACCATATAAAATCAGCAAGAAAAGATAATATTATGTAAATCTGCTTCTTAAGACTGCCTTCCTTATCTGCTGAAATTTATAAACCGACCAAATCAGAAAGAAAAACCTTCCAATAAACAACAAAAATTGCTTTCCATGAGCCACACTCTATAAAAAATTTATACACCTATAAACTATACACATGTAAAAAGAAAAAAAGAAAAGAAAGAGAGGTGTAAAGAAAGAAAAACTGTTAATGCCATCCCAGACGCTGATAAAACAAAAGCAAGAAGCCAAAAAACGGATCTTGTAATTTGTAGCCGCCGAGACACAAAAATAAATATAAAAATTGCCAAGGAAGGAGAATCGATAAAGACACTTCATAACACAGAATTTATGATTGAAAAAGAATGTCTCGCTATCACAATATAATAAATTAGATAAAACGCGACGAAAATGGGAAGAAATAATGTATCGGAATAAACTTATCACTATGGGTAAAAAAAAGACGGTAAATAATGTTCCATTATATCTTTCAAGTAGATAATGCGGAGAAAATTTATGGTGACAACTTTTTTTTTGCATTCTGCTTCACTCTAAACTGTATTTAAGAATAAAAAAAATTTTTAAAATAGAAATTTTTATTTTTGTAAGCATTTAACGGAAATCTTGTAATATAATATTTATATACAGTAATAATACCTTAATAATATAATTTTGAATATTTAATGTATTGTTTATTTTTTAAAATATTAAATAAAGACTATTTTCTTGCTAGTCTTCGTAGGAGACAAAATAATTCATTTTTTTTATAAAAATTTATAAAATGTTTATAACGCAAACACGTATATTTTTATTAGATGCTTCATAATTGGTATTTCATTCGAATATTCTGAAATTTTATTAAAACTTAACTGTGTAAGTTATATACTTAAAACTGAAATAGTTTACAGGATCAAAACGGAAAACTCAGCGTATGTAAACCTTAAACACATAGTAGAAATTTAATAAAAAATGAAAACAATAAAAATACTAGTAAATTAGATCTGTAGAGTACAGGTTGGAGCACTGAATTGTAACTGGGTGTGGTTGGGTTGAGATACTTGCTGAGCCACAGCTTGCACAGAACTCACAGCTTTATCGACACACGCATAAACACCACACACGTACAATTAGAGACATACACAGTTAATTATAGAATCGTGAAAGGACTATACTTCTAAGCCGAAAACCCAAAATTCGGATAAGCGCAAGATGCGCGAAGTATACTTTCTCTCCTGGTGAGAGTGTCTAGGCCACTAATGACCTAAATACATTTCCTCCTCGAGATGAGAGTCTCGAAGCCGACAGACCTTTTCATTTGAACGTCGAAGAGGACGCTCTTGCCAGTGTGTGGGAGGAAGAAGGGTTACAGATCTTTTATAGTTTATCAAAGAAAATTATAGAATTGCGTTGAAAATTATTTTAAAATCAGCAGAATAAATTTTAAAATAAGTATATTCTGTATTAAAAATATAACGTTTTGAAATACACTGAGAACATATGTACTTAAAATAATAATAATTTAAACATCAAACATGTATAACATTAAACATGAATACATTTATTTCACAATAAATATTGAAGTTTATAAATAGATTGAAAATATCGATGATACTATGTAAATTAAAAGATATTATAATGCTTCCTTATAACTTTAATGAAAAATATTTAGCAAAATGTGTGTGATATATTCAAATAATGCCTTTAACAACAGGAAAATTTCAACTGTAGTAAGTAAACTAGGAATATTTTTATTAAACTATTATTAAACTAGGGAATATTTTTTTAATAAACTAGGAAAATTTTTAATATACTATTATTAAACTAGGAATATTTTTTATTAAACTAGGAATATTTTTTAATATACTATTATTAAACTAGGAATGCTTTTATCAAACTAGGAATATTTCCATTAAACCGGGAATACTTTTATTAAACTAGGAATATTTTTTTAAAAATATTATTAAACTAGAATATATTAAAAAAAATATTACTAAACTAGAATATTTTTATTAAACTGTTATTAAACTAGAATAATTTTTAAAACTATATGTCACATTAAAAGTAAGAATCTAAATAAAAGTTAAAAACATTAATAAAAAAAAGCTAAGATTAATTTATTCCTTACTATTATATTAATTGTGATTCATTATTAATTTATTTTTACTATTATCTACAGATTTATACGATTAGTTTTAATGCTTTTTCAACATTCACGGAAAAACGTGTCTTTCATGATTATTTATGACTTGATGATACGGCAATTAAGTTTGGATTACAATGGCTTAAAAACCTTCTATCTATAAAAGCAGGAAAAAGAAAAGAAAGAAAGACGGGGAAAACGAAAGAAAAACAACTCCCTATAAGAAGAATCGGAAAAGATAAAGAGACGTGAGATCCAGTAGCGTTGCGAAAAAGCAACATGGTATATCTTCTTCGATCATTCTTCCGACCTTGTTAAAACAAATCATTTATCATCAAGTAAACGCCACCAGCCTTGAATATCCGGATTTCGCTCGGGCTCTTCAATGCATTGGTAGATAATTTGAACATGTTTTCTTGGAGAAGGCTGGAGTACCGCAAGCATAATTGCGCTTTGTCACCGCCGGATACTAAACTTTGCTCTTTTCCATCATTTCAACAAAGTAGTTGTGATTACCCTTCTGAATGCTGTGAAGGTGAAAAAAAAAGCACTTGTTGTTCTAGACGGAACAGCTGGGCTTCAGTTTTGGCAACGAGTTAATCGAGAACTGTTCAATGGAATCCGTGCAGCTATTTTATGAAGAATAGATATAAAAAATAAATTAGTTGTGAATTAAAGTATATAAAAGACTGCTCGGATATTTGGCAATTTCTCTTAAATCAATCAATTAATCAACAACTACAAAAATACGGAGAATGTATGATTAATATTTTAACGAAATTATAATTTTTTTAAAAAAAATTAATATTTTTAATTTTCCTATTTTATTATAGTTCAAAATTAATAAAAATAACTAATTATTTATGTTTTTTTATACGAGTATATAATTTTATATTATCCAAAAGAAGAAAATCATAATAGGGTAGAAAAAAATGCAGAGAATGTATGATTTATAATTAAATTAAATTATTTAAAAAATGAACATTTTTCATTTTCCCTATTTTATTATAGTTCAAAATTAATAAAAATAACTAATTGCTCAAAGTTTTTTTTTTATAAATTATTTTATACTATTCAATAGAAGAAAATCATAATAGAGTAAAATAAATAATTAAACTTAAAAAAAAAAAAAGTAATTGTTTCAATGAAAGATGAACAAAGAACTCTTGATTATTTAATAATAATTACTTGATTAAACCTAGTCAAATAATTATCATTAAATAATCAAGAAATTGAATAATAAAAAGAAATTAATAATAAAAAATAATAATTAAATGAAAATTAATAATTAAATACGTAAATTAAATAACAATTAATAATTAAATTATAATATAATTAAATAATAAAATATATAAACTAAATAATAATTAATTTCCCTTTTCCTTAAAAATATTTTTATTTTACAATTTTCTCAGCATTGAAGAATAACATTTCAGCACATTTTTAAACCCCCCTTCATTACAATCATATTCTAACAGCTACTCATACTACTTAAAAGTGGCTGCATATTTTAATTTAAAATAAAGTTTTCCATAATTTTATTTTAATTCTGAAATTTACACTTCTAGAACCACTTTCTTTAACCAACCAAATAACCATCTCATCATTTTTCAGCAACACCACTTTCATATCTTTTCGATAACACCAGTTTCATATCTCTTTCAACAACCACCGACCTTTCTACTTTTCATCCATATTTTTCTAAGATTTCAAAAAAATAAACCATTTGGAAATATGAAAAACAAATCTTTCTGCGAATTTTTAAGAAAAGCACAACAAACAGTAACCGATCGATGACCCCAAACAGGAAACAGCACTGACTTAGCAGCTGCATCTTATTCTAAGAGTTCACAATTTTCAGCAAAGCAGTTAACAAAGAGCGTTGCTTCAAACGATTTCTCCTTCAGTAAAAAACATTCGAAAAGTTCATACACATTTTTATGCTGATAAGAAAATGCGTGGAAAGAAAAAAAAAATCATAATTTTTTGAAATTTAAACTTAATAAAAATATTCAAAGAAAATTTCAAGCAATTTATTCCAAAGTTTCATCACAAACGTTTAAATAGAAATTCTTCGAAAAGTTATAAGTGTATTTAGGGTATATTATAAAAGATTCGAGAAAACTACAATGCTATTTTCTTTTGGAAAAAAAAATTAAAAATTTCTTTATGAAATGAATTTAAACTAACAAAAATACTATATGTTTAAAAGACATTTTAAAATAATTAAAAAATAAGCAAGAAAATCTATATTGACATTTTCAACATAGAGATCTAGTCTACATAGCGTAGAGATTCTCAAACTGAGAGGAATGAACCTTAACAAAGAGTGGAATTTATTTCTACTTATTAAATCTTTTAAATCAAATATTAAAATAAAAACATCTAAATATTTTTCATTGTCATATATTTTATATTAATATGAATTTCAAAATTAATAATTAAACTCTATATTGGTCTTAGGAAATCCACAACAAATGCAGCATTAATTACTAGGTAGCCATCACAATCTTTTGTTTGGATAGTAAAAATAGTCGTTTTGGACAGTAACAATTGTAGTCAAAAACAACTTTTATAAGTAGGAGTAACTCACTGATTTCACTTTTAATGCTTTTTAAAATTAAGTATTAATTGACTTTATTTTAAATTTTCGATACTGATTGGTAAAGAAATTCCAATATTTAGGTAGACATAAATATTAGAATCCTTTTTATAGTAATGTATTAAGCAAAATGGAGGCACTTCTAGTTTGTTGGTTAAAATTTCAAACTATCGTTAAATAATAAATATCTCTACATATAGTTAACATCACGTTTAAACTGGAAAGTTCACAGTACGATAAAAATTATTTAAACAATTTTAATTCAGCCAGTTTAAATTATTTAAACTCTTTTTATTATTAAATAATCTGCTTGCGAATTTCCTTTACATGTGTGGGGCAATCGCTCTTTGGGACGTAGTCTCTTTGGCAAAAAATATTTCTTGAAACCATTTTTTATCAAGATAATTAAGGAAACACATTTAAGTCTACAAAGTTTGTGATCAATTAATTAACAATACATGAGAAAGTATTGTTAATATTACTACATCCCCAAAAAAAGAGTTCAATATTTGAAATGTTTTCTCAAAATATAGTCACTAGTGCAATATTCGGAAAAGTTTTCAAAATGCGTTGTAACCAGAAAACCAACTTTCTCTAAGTGAGCCATTTCTGAATCATAAACTAGATGTTTATGATTCAGAAATGGCTCACTTAGAAACGGCTCATTCAGTCTGAGGCAATGGCTTTTAAAAAATGCTTCTTGAAAACCACCCTTTTATCAAGACAATCACTGAAATGTATTTAAGTTTACAAAATCCTTTATCAATTAATTAACAATAGATGAGAAAGTATTGTTAATTATTACTACATATCTAAAAGAAGTTCAATGTATGAAATTTTTTTCTCAAAATTTCATCACTAGCAAAATACTCAGAAATTTTTTCAAATGCGCTGTAAACAGAAAATCAACTTTCACTAAGTCAACCATTTCTGAATCATAATTATCCACTTACAGTCTGGGGCAACAGCTTTTAAAAAATATTTCTTGAAAACCATCCTTTTATCAAAACAATCATCGTAACGTAAGTGTATAAAAGTCCTTGATAGATTAATTAGCAATGCATGAGAAAGTATTGTTAATTATTACTAGGCCCCCAAAAAAAAGGAGTTCAATGTTTGAAATTGTTTTCTCAAAATTTCGCCACTAGTAGAATACTAGGAAAAGTTTCTAACCAGAAAACCAACTTTCATTAAGTGAGCCATTTCTGAATCATAAACATCCACTTCTGTGGCATTAGCTTTTAAAAATATTTCATCAAAACCATCCTTTTATGAAGACATTTACAGAAGAGTATTTAAGTCTACAAATTCCTAGATCAATTAATTAACAGTACAGTACAGTACATGAGAAAATATTGTTAATTATAACAATACATGAAAATGCATTGTTAATTATTACTACGTTCCCAAAAAGAGTTCAATGTTTGAAAATTTCTTCTCAATATTTCTTCACTAGCGGAATACTCGGAAAAGCTTTCCAAATGCGGAATCTAACCAGAAAACCAACTTTCACTAAGTGAATCCTTTCCTGAATCATAAACATCCACTTATAGTTTGGGGCAATAGCTTTTAAAAACTATCCTTTTATCACGATATTTATCGAAACGTATTTAAGTCTATAAAGTGGACAAACTTGTCTATAAAGTGGACAACTCCTTGTAGACTACAAGACTCTTTGATCTATTAATTAACAATACACGGGAAAGTATTGTTAATTATTACTATGTTCCCAAAAGGGAGTTCAATGTTTTAAATTTTTTTTTCTCAATATTTCTTCACTGGTGGAATACTCGGAAAAGCTTTCCAAATGCGGAATCTAACCAGAAAACCAACTTTCACTAAGTGAATCATTTTCTGAATCACAAACATCCACTTGCAGACTCCACCAAGGGAACCTGTTTGCCTCTATATAAATAGAGCAGGGCGAGCTAACGGTGAAGTTAGCATTTCCACGACTCATTAGCGGGTTGGGAAGCTGGCAGCAGCGGCACAGACTGGGAGCAAAATAAAAGACTTAAAATATTGCAGCGGGCAAACTTTGTCGAGCATTTAAAACAGCTACGCTCCCATGCCAATTAGATCCATTCCCAGGGGCGCTATTGGCTGAGAGCCTGCCTTTCGCTGGTGTCATTAATGCCTTATTTTTCTAACTGCAGCACGACGTTTGGTGGCACAAGAAGAAGAGGAAAAAATGCTAAAAAAAAAAGATCGGAAATGGGAAGACAATATTGTGAGACACGAGTTTATTTACGATTCGTCAAGCTCAACTTTAACGTAGGAAGTAAATGATGAAGAATGGCTAATATATACCATCATGTTAAGCGTTTAAGAGCTCCGTTTAGATGACTGTTAGGGATGAAATTTCATACGCAGGAAATGTTACGACATTCGGTTTATACTTACTATCCTTATAATTTAAAAAAAAAATAATCATCAAAAAACAGATAATGGGAACATAAAAGTAAAATAAATGTGATTTTCTTTTCAAAACTAAAACTTAATGATTCTTAAAATTAAATTTTAAACGAGTTTTGTATTGTTTATTCGTCAAAATGAAAATAAAATAAATTCACAAACAAATTAAAGCAGTTTAACGAAGAGCTTTTACACTATTATTTTAGAATACCTCATAATCATGAGAGAAAGAAAAACAAATTAATTCATTACAAAATAAAGTTAAATGTAGCAATGCTACATCCAACATACATTTGTTGTTGAAGAAAGAAGTCTGAGCAATTATGGAAATAGCCATTATTTTATGCATTTAAGAGCTTCATTTACATGAATGTTAGGGATAAAATTTCTTACAGTGACTACAGGAAACGTTACGACATTGTTTATATTTTCAATCCTTATAAATTAAAAAAAAAAAATAATCATAAAAAAAAAAACAGATAATGGGTAAGCCATGCTAAAAGAAATAACATTAAAAATGAAATAAATTTGATTTCCTTTACAAAAAAAAAAAACTTAATGATTCTTAAAATTAAATTTTGGAAGAGTTTTGTATTGTTTATTCGTAAAATGAAAATGAAAAAATTTTAAGTACTTTAACGAAGAGCTTTTACATTATTATTTATGGAGAATACTTCGTAATCATCAGAGAGAAAGATAAACCAATTATTTCATTAGAAAATATATTTAAATGTAGCAATGCTGCATCCAACACGTATTTGTTGTTGAAGAAAGAAATATGAGCAATTATGAGGTATCCATAAAATAAGAATAAATAAATTATAAAAACCAATTTAATTTTCGAGAAAATTATTCAATATCTTTATCTTCAGTTGTTTCTCTTGAATATGAAAGTGTTTCTAAAAGTAAATTACCAAAATTATAAAGTTTGCATATTTCAGTATGATAGTTAACTTTTTCTATGTTTTTTCAGAATATTACATAGTTCAGCACTTTTTTTTTTTTATAGTGCATTTTACTTGCTTCTTTTTTGGTGGTTGGTTTAACTAATTCGTGAAATGACTTTTCTCTTTCCAAAACTTTTAACCTAGATAAGTTATTTTAATGTGAATATGAACCATTGTTCTTTTTCTTATCCCGTTTGGTAGACAGCAACATCTAGACCAAGTCCAAGAACCCATGTATTCTTATGGAAGGAGGGAAAGGGGGAGCCAGCTTCTGTTGTGATGGAGCACCCGTAGGTAGAACTTTGACATGGCTTCGTGACGCTTGACTTTTACAGGGTAGGGTTGTCAACCTTACGCCCAATGCTCTACAGTCATATTAGACCGGGACCTATGTCTTAAAGTGGATTCGAACCACTACAAACATCCATGGCACCGCCGTGAATCGTGCTGTCACTCGGCCATCAGGCCCTGCTAGTGAGATATAGTTCACGCAATGAAATTTTGATAGGAGAAAGACAGGGCGATATAGTCTACTCATGGATGGAAAGCTCATGTTGTGATGGGACACCCGTAGGTAGAAGTCTCTTGGCTTCGAGTCGATGAAGAAGGAGGGCAATGCCTTCCGGGACGACTTTTTAGGGTGAACAACCCCTCATTTGCTTATCGTACGGGAGAAATCCGGAAAACTTCGACTCAAGAGGCAAAATACCGAACATCCCAAACGCCATCGTTTCCCCTCGTTTTTGAAACAGTGTCTACAACAAAGCCGCCAGAGGATAGAACTTCAGAACTAATGCTCATCAGCGACGCACATTACCACGGAGTCAAGCTCATTATTTGGTAAAATTCGTTAACTATATTTTGTTACAAAATGCTTTATAAACTAAAATATGAAAATAATTAGCATGGCGGCAGAGGAAAAAAAAAAAATTAAATTAAAAAAAAAAAAAAAAAGGATGCCGGTCACTATATTTTTTTAGCGATAATGAATTTTAAAAACAAAAATTATCTAAACAATTCTGCGTAAAGAAAATAAATTCCCATAAAGTTCAATAAATGCAAATTTAGAAATAATTCATCCATTAATTTCCTTTTTTAAATTTACTAGATAAATACAAAGTCTTATCTTGTAAATTTAAGTAGACTTATCTATACTATCAAGTAGATAGGTAAAGATTTATATAATATCTTATCTTCAAAGACTTATCTAGTAAATAGGTACAAAAAGACAACATGCATTAAAATATACAGTACTTACTAAAACGAGAATTCCAAAATGTTACACCAAATGAACACAATTTGCTTACCTGCAAAAGAAAAAAACATTTGTTAGAATATGTATATAAATATATATTTTAAACTAAAAAGAAAAAAAATTTAGTGAACAATTTCATTCCCTTTTTAAGTTCTAATATGCAAAAAAAAGTAGTTTAAATAATTTATTTTGCAGAAATTATCTCTACTTTTATAATCGTCGCATTGTACCATAAAATACAATAATAAGGATGCTGTAAGAAAAGTTATTTTATATATAAAAAAAAAAAACCCGTGTGGTCTCATGGAAGGAGTAAAAGCAAAGCGTTACAGATCAAAAATGGAATTTGACACTTGCATCAACCAGCGGCATATTCCTGTTATAAATGCCTAAAAAATGATTTGATTAGGATCAATTTCGAATGGATAAGATAAAAAGCACTATAATTTTTTTTTTCTGTTCTTTGAGCTAAATGCAATTGTAAATATGAGTGATGCAACGAATGGTCTCAATATAATAGCAGAAACATAACTTCTTGCAAAAACCAAATTTATGGACCTTTAAACGTGAGTTGTCTCGATGTCTATTGCTTCTTAACACACTTGGGACTTGTTCCTAACGGGCCTACGCTCTCTGCCAACTTCAAGGGTGAAAGGAATTTCAGAATAAAAATCAGCCAACCTTTGTAGTTATCAAGATAGATTCTGATCCAAGAAGACTTGAGAACTAGCGAGCAAGCAAATTGAAAATTCTCGTGTTCAGACCTGGCATAAGTACGATAAATCAGTAGACTGGAAAGGCTCTCCACTAGACTCTTAAACAAACTCTCTAAATGAGCCTTCCTTAGACACGTTCTACTCTAATTGGGAAACATAAGATTTAAAATAACTGGAGAATCAAGAAAATGTGAAAACGGGTTCAAAAATAAATAAATGCAATGACTTTAATGAAATAACAGATTAATTCAAATGAATTAAAAAAAAATAATAAATTCAATGAATTTATAACTTCAATTCTAAATAATTTTAGTTAGGCCACATACATTGGCGGAAAAAAATCCCACTGTCACATGAGGAACCAGTATTGATTTACAGAAGTGATGGTTTCATGGTAAAATGGTAAACGAGTTTTGTATGGGTAAGGACTGATACTCAGAAGGACGGATGAAAGAAATCTTTTGGACTAGATGCCATGGACTGATGCTTAAAAGGACGGATGAAAAATTTTTTTGTCTAGATACCATGGACTGATGCTTAAAAAAGGACGAATAAAAGAAGTTTTTGGACTAGATGCCATGGATTGATGCTTAAAAGGACGAATAAAAGAAGTTTTTGGACTAGATGCCATGGATTGATGCTTAAAAGGACAGATGTAAGAAGTTTTTTGTCTAGATACCATGGACTGATGCTTAAAAGGACGGACGAAAAGAATTTTTGAACTAGATACCATGGACTGATGTTTAGAAGGACGGATGGAGAAGTTTTTGTCTAGATACCATGGCCTGATGCTAAGAAGGACGGATGAAAAAAATTTTTGGACTAGATGCCATAGACTGATGCTTAAAAAGGACAGATGTAAGAAGTTTTTGTCTAGATACCATGGACTGATGCTTAAAAGGACGGACGAAAGAATTTTTTTGAACTAGATACCATGGACTGATGTTTAGAAGGACGGATGAAAGAAGTTTTTGTCTAGATACCATGGCCTGATGCTAAGAAGGACGGATGAAAAAAGTTTTTGGACTAGATGCCATAGACTGATGCTTAGAAGGACAAATGAAAAACGTTTTTGGACTTTTTGACTTTTTAGGGACAGATGAAAGAAGTTTTTGGTCTTGGATTGGACTGATACTTAGAAGGACGGATGAAAGAAGTTTTTGATGCCATGGACTGATGCTTAGAAGGGTGAAAGAATTTTTTTGATTAATTGTTATGGACTGATGCTTAGTGGTGGTTCCATCAGCACGTGCAATTAAATCAGACATATGCATATTGGGGGAGGGAAATAAAAAGCAATAAAAATCGCTAAAGCGAAAAAAATTTCATTCAACTTACAATTATAGTCCTACCAGATATCGCGAGGAAAATTGGCAAGAAAACAAATTCAAACACACTGGTTAAATAGGGGAGAAAGGAGAGTGTTTAATTACAGTAAAAATTTTAAATAATTAAAATTTTAAATTGCATATTATTAGAAGGTAAATTAGACTCTATTCTACGATAACTATTAAAAACCTTTTCCTATCAAAATTTCATTGCGTCTGCTATATCTCACTAGTACCTCTAAAAAGAAATCGATTTACCAGTTTCTGCCGTTAAAAACATTTTTACCTTTTCCACTAATTAACTAGTAAACCAGTAACCAGTTTTCAAGCAGCCTTAATTAGGATCATCATCTTTTAAATTCAAGAACCTCGAGAAAGAACCATTAATCTTCGAGAAATATGTTCGTTAACAACATATAATGGATATTGTGATAAATCATGGTGGTTTAAGCATTTAAAAATAAAATTACAATCAAAAGTTTAAAAGGCGAAACATATATATCGTATTTAAATCGATGCTTTATAAATCAGAAAATAATTATTCAATTTTTGAATTTCAATAAAATTTTTAATAATTAGATTTTTTTAAAGTTGTTTTTACATTAGTAAATAATTAATTTTAAAGTGCTTTTTCCTAATATAAAATTTGCTAATTACAATAGATTGCAATATTTTTCACGCTACGATAACTGTAACCTTAGTTTTTTTGCATCTTTAGTTTTTTATAACTGCAATCTTACTTACTTTTTTTTTCTTACTCTTAAAAAATATTTATCAGAAAAAAAAATATAGCAAGAAAAAGTGTAACCAAAAACGAAACCACGCGAAAATAATCAATGCTAAATTATGTAATTGTGGTGAATCACATGCAGTGGCCTTACACAAAAAAAAAAAAAAAATTCTCGCAGAACTGTGTACTTTTTTTTTTTTTTTGTCAGCTTATGAAGTGCAAAAATATGCTGTAAAAATTTCTTACGTAAGAGAAAAATCATCCCTCATGAAATAAATTAAAAAAAATATGTTTCCAAAATATACATATTAAAAAATATTCACAAAAATAATTTAAATTTGCAATAATTGCTTATTTTATTTCAGAAAATATTTTTCTCTCGTGGTATGAATCATTTAGATAAGAATCTACGATAATAAAATAAAAAAATTTACTTTATTTTCATTTCATATTTTCTTTAACCAGTGTATTTGTGTTTCACAGAATATGTATTCAGCCGTGTTCTAAGGATACTGGTATGTATTCCTTTATATAGTAGTATTCAAGATATCATTAATTTTTTGATTATTATTTTTTGCTGATTTTCTATACGATATGTTAATCCTCCGTTTTTACATATACGGATATTTTCTTTTTTTTATTTACCTTTGTAGTTTTTCCTCACATATTTATGTATGTTTAATGACTTTCGTTTAGTCGTCAATGCTATTTATGTACATTTTGGTCCTTAAATAAACTAATACCCAAGTTTAAAAACTTTTTCCCGTTTTTCTTTTATTTAATTATTTTTAATTTCTTTTTTAGGAACTAACTAGAAGTATATTAAAATTTATGTACAAGGAAAATGATTTTTGCTGGTTTTATTAAACAAACTGATCAAATTTTCGAAGAGTTCCTGTTTTTCATTTTCTTTCTTATTTATATTTCAATAATTTATATCCAACTATATATATATATATATATATTATTTTTTTCCTTATTCAACTTGGTAGACAGCAACATCTACACCAAGGAAGGAGGTAAAGGGAGCTGCTTCTGTTGAAGTGATGAAGCCCCGTAGGTAGAAGTCTGACTTGGCTCCTCAATGCTGAAGTAGGAGGACAGTGTATTTTAGGGAGAACTACCCCGCATTTGCGTATCGTATAGAAGAAAACCTCGAAAGCTCCCACCAGGTAGTCTGTCTCACGAGGTAAGATGCTGAACGTCACACACGCCATCGAGCTCCTCGTTTTTTGAAACAGTGTCAACAACAAAGCCTCCAGTGGATTGAACCTCCACCCTGATGCTCACTAGCGGCGCGCTTTGACACTGAGCCTCGAGTCGGGAGTATGTAATATGTAACAAGTATCTATCTAAAGTGCTGCAGTTTTTTTTCATTCGTTAAAGCATTTGCAAATGAATGCATATCATTAATATATTCAATCTAAATATAATTGTATGTCCGTGATTTTACACACTAATTTAAGATTTAATGAAAGTCCGACGGTTTAAGGTTTTTATTATATATCAAAATAAGATTTTAACTTATGCAATTTTATAAATTTATTTAAAAACCATATACATATAGTTATGAACTTAAATGAAATGATAAACTTTAATGTTAGTTATGATTGCAACTGAAAGAAAAACGTTAATCATTTAATTTCCTTCAAAAACAATAACCAGTACAAAAATCAAGACAATGTCTCTTATTAAAAGAAACGAAACTAGTAAAGCTCTATTTTATTTTTGATTAATTCGCACTTAGGGAGAAAAAAAAAATGATGCTTAGAAAAAGAAGATAAAAGACCGTCTGCCAAAAACTAATTTGTTTTTTTTCCTCTAAAAATTGACCCTGTTGAAGGATGAATGGTGCGTCTGCTTTGATCTGGGTCATACAATTTTTCTAGCTAGCTAGAAAAAAAAAAGAAAAAAAAAAAAAAAGGATCTACCTCAAAATGAATTCAAGTAGTATTTATACTTCCAAGAGAGAGAAAGAAAGATGAACTGAAAACAACCGTCTCAGGAGCCTGGCCTTGTAGAATCTTTTCGCTTCCGTGACTCAAAAACTACAAGGGAATCATCGCAGGACAATGACTCCGATTCATGAGTTCACACAGATTCCTTACTGAATACCACTGTGCGGTTCCTTTTTCCATGAGTGCAAAAATTAACAAAGCAAGCCGAGTCAAAAAAACGGCCTTGTACCTTCAGAGGAAGAAAAGGCCTACTTCGCTTTGCGAACCTAATATGCTTCAGAATCATGGAATGGCAATGACTCATTATACAAAAGAAATAAGATGAGATTCCAGTAAAAATTATTTCAAAGAGTATTATTTCATTTTTTATTACGTTTTTTAATTAAAACATTTTTAATTCAAAAGGAAAATTATGATTATAAATGAGAAAAAAATTATGTGGCACAAAATATTAATAGATATGTTTTCGATTAGAAGACTCAAGAATTAACAGAAAATTCTTATACATTAAAATGATTTTATTAGATATATATTTAACATTAATCATCGTAAATACGTGAAAAAACTGTAGGATTTCTATGATTTTTGGGGAAGTTTATATAAACTTTTAAAAAAAAATATTACTTAAAAAATAGTAATACTATTAATTAGTGATGATCAAATGAAAAGATTATTCCAAACAATATTATAGGCAGAAAAATTTATGAAAAACAAATATGTAAGAAATATAATATACATATTTATATGTAGGAATATAGCAAACATATGTTCCGTTATTATTGAAGAATTAACCGATGCACGGTTAGATTATTATTATTTAAAAAATGGGAATGATCAAATGAAAATAAATAAACAATATTATACGCTTAAAAACTTATGAAAAAATTCTGAATGTGTAACTCATATAGTATACATATGCATAAGTAGGAATATAATATATATACGTCTCGTTATTGCTGAAGAATTAATTGAGGCACGATTAATTTATTATTATTTAAAAATAATAATGATATTAATTAGGGATGACCAAATAAAAATATTATGGTAAATAATATTACATTCAGAAAAACTCATGAAAATTTTTGAATATGTAGGACATATAATATACATATGCTTATGTAGGAATATAGTATACATATGTCCCGTTATTGCAGAAGAATTAACAGATGCACGATTAGATTAGTTAAAACTGCTGAAGAAGTAATCATAAAGCATTTAAGTATTTAGAAGTTGCAAATAAAACAACTTCGCGAACTGAAATTATCCAATCGTGTGCAGTAATCTTTTGGATTAATTAAACGTTAATTTTTATGATCATCCAGAATCGCTGCTTTTACAGACATTTGTTACGTTTGAATTCCATTTACAGACAGAGCAGAGAATTTTTTAGAACTTAATTAATTATTTTCGCTTACGAAGGATTCGTTTTTAAATATCTATTACAGAACACCCAGATTTGTGAAGTCACAGTTACAGTGAGTGCTGCGAGACACATGTAATCACTGTAATTTGACTGCAGAAAGCACAAAAAAAAAGAAAAGAAAATCCCCAAAATTATCTAATTACATAAATTATTTCATTTCTTTAAATTTAATAAAAATAAATAATACTCCCTCTGTCCTATAATAATAGTAGCAAGTGAATATTTTAACGGGAATAATGAATATTTAAACAAGAATTACTGGCGAATATGACCAAGGATTACGTTGTAACGCAAAATTGCATAGCCTTCAATCAAAATCAACATTTCATGACATCTGGCATTTGTTTCGGCAGATCTATCAATTTTTTAAATTAACCAAATTATTATGAACTATAACTATTCTTCTAATTTCCTCTACTAATAGAAATCAATTGTTTTATTTCAGTTAAATATCAATTCACTGTAAAAAGGAGTTTTCAACCACAGATGGAGTTGTCCAGTTCTCTATGCATCAAAAGAGAAACGAAAAGGTGCAGAAAGGTGATATTACATATGCTGCAAAACAATTTAAGTGCAACAGAATGATATTATCAATAATTTAAAAAGTAGTTCCAAAAATAGTTATCGAGGTGAATCCTATGCTAATGTTGATTCTTTGAGTAAACAAAACCGTAGAAGTAAATGCAAAGATTATGAAGAAAAACTGATACATATTTCTCTTAGCAGAAGAGGCACCATAAGACCAGTAGCTCATGCCATTAAAGTTCCCAAATCTACATTATTCTAAATTTTGAAAAGAAAATTATAAAAAGAAGAAAAATCCATATCTATTTTAAGCTCACGCATATGCTAGGAAAAAAAATTTGCAGACAAGGGATCCTACCTACAAGTTTAAAATGCAGTAAAGAAATTATTGATCAATCCAGAAACTATCTGAACACTGAAAATAAAAACTAGAAGAAATATTTTTAATTTATTGTTTAATTTAATCTACTTTTTTAATAATAAAAGTAGCGTTCCCTATTTATTTCCTTTTGATACTATTATTAAGGGACAGAGGGAGTATATTATAAAAATAAATAACATAACATAATTAAAAACAAATACTGTAAAATAATAAAAATATGATTATACTGTGCAATATTTTTAAAAAAGAACCACAAATGAATATCAGAAAATAATTATGAAAAAAATTAAAACAAAGATATTAAACATATAAATTAAAACAATAACATATTAAAACATTAAATATAAATTATTTTAAAATAAAATGAAGTAATACTAACGCAATGCAATAAAATAATAAGTTACGTATAAAAAATTAAAAGAAAAATGTATTTTACTAATTAAACAAATTTTACAAATTGCAGTGGCACAGAATAATCCGTTAAATTAAATTAATGTTATTGCTGTATCCATAAAAATAAAAATGCAGCGTATTCTATAACGAACACCAAAACAATTTTTTTTTCACCTCATAAATACACTGAAGTATTTTTTTTCCCCAAAATGTTTTGAAAACTACAGAAATAATATTTTGAATATTTTCTAAAAAATTTCTCAGTAAAATTCTTTTCAAAAAAAAAAAGAAATAAATCTAGTTCGTTTGTAAGTGAACTGATAATTAACCTAACTTATTAAAGTAAAGGTACATTTTTCGCTTTATAAAGTACCAAAATAATTTTTAAGCGTTTATATTAAAAACACTCATTGTGTTGAATGATAATTATACTGAATATCTTATATGCCTGACTCGTGGCTCAGTATAAGCGAACACCGCTGAGGCTGAGGTTCCACCCGCAGACGGCTTTGTTGTAGAAACTATTTTTAAAAAAGAGGAGTCTCGATGGCGTTTATGATGTTTAGTCTTGTTAGGATCATAGTCTTGAGAGTCGAACTACCTGATGGGAGTTTTCCCGGGTTTTCTCCCATACGACACGCAAATTCGGGGTAGTTCTCCTCCTCCGGAAGTAATCGGAAGATACTGCCCTCCTTCTTCAGGGACACGGAGCCAAGTCAGACTTCTACGTATGGGTGCTCCACCACAATAGAAGCTTCTCCCTTCCATTCTATCCATGTATAGAATGCTCATGGGATGCCCGCCCGCACTACAGGACATTGATGATTAGACACAACAACAATATCTTATATGAATTACTAATTATTCTGATATAATACATTTATATCGTAATGATCGCTTAAATGGTTTCTTGGGATATTATTTTTTAAGAAATTAGATTAAATTACTTGAAATTTAATCTTTTATTAATCTTAATTTAATTAATCATTAATTAATGTTTATTTTAAAATTTAATTAATTACATTTATTTCATAACAGGAGGGAAAAAATGAAACATCTGCAACATTAATATAAATTTACAAATTGGAAAAAAAATAGGAAGAGTATAACAAATGATGTTCGAACTTTTGACCTTAGGTTTGTAGAAATAGGAAACCGATTTGAAATCCAGAATATTGAAACAACCCCTCCAAGAGTTATTTCCCGCCGAAGAAATATGTCCTATTTAACCAGGATTTTATTGCTCTCATGCTCCACGCCATGTACGGGCAGCAAACCATCACGGCAAACTATACAGCGACGCATGGAAACATTGTTTGTTAAAAGTACAAGAAAAGTTTGCCTTCCTTGGATAATTTTTTTTTCTTTCCTTTTTATCGAAGTCTAAGTCGATATGGATCGATACGAGAGTTTCTAAGATTTACACAGCAGAAGACGGACTTTTTAAAAGGTGTGTTCACAAAAGAGAAAACAATAAATCAATTGAAGGAAGTAAAGAAGTTCAAATAACTTTCGAGTAATCCTTATTACATATTCTTTTAAAGATTGTTTTTTTTTAATTATAGAATCTCTTTGCTGGGATAAAAAAAAAACGAATTGATTATCATCACTGATTATGTATAAAAATAAAATGAGGAATAAGAAGTTATTTCAGTAAAATGGTTAAATAAAATATTTGAATTAAATTAGCAATATAAGATGTTAACGATGATAAATAATGATCTTTTTAATAATTACTTTTCAAGTGATCGTGAGTAAATTTTAAAAGTAATTTTTTTTTTCGAATGCCTCTAAAAATAAAATAAAGTTATCTTCGTTTCAAAAATGATTTAAAAAAGATCACTCAAGTAGTTTAAAATTTTTCAAAATACCATTCCATGAGTATCAGGTTTTTTATGTTTATAAAATAACTCCTTTAAAAGCTGTTTCACTGTTCGACAAAATGTTTAATTACGAATCACTGCTGCTGTTTTCTAAGAATATTATTAAATTATTTTTTAAATAAATGGATATTTACACACGCACAAACAATTAGAGACATACTATACGATTAAAGACATACTCACATACAATTATAGACATACCATATTTAACACATTTAAAGACATATAATTATAGATTCGTAGGATTCCACTTTTAAGCCGAAAACCCGATACTCAGCTACGCGCAGTATGCGCAAAAATATAATTCCTCTTGATATTCAAGATGGTCAGCTAAAATCTCTTTTCCCTACTGAATTTTGGTAATTGTGGCTAGAAACAATGCATCTTAACTTGAAAAAAGCAGCTTGACGACTACTCAGTTTCTGGTACAACATATTTCTGAGAATGCTTATACTTAACTATAATGTTTGTCAAGTCAAAATATTGCTCACAATTAACTTACCAGCATCTTGTAGAATAACCGCGAAAAACCTTGATAAATTCACAACAGATTTTTAAAACAATTATCAAAGGATAATCGACTTATTATTATTGAATGATTTGTTTTGGTTTTTAAAAAAAAAAAAATTTTTTAATTGCATTTAATTCATGAATTTTTTTCCTTTTTTTTATTCAAATGAAAAATTGTAACATTTAAATTTTATTATTTAAATTCCTACTGTTTATTTTCTTTCAATAAAGTTAAATAAATATTAGCATAATATTGTATCTACATTTTGCATCTTAGTATCAATTTTTGTATCTAATTTTATTAAGAATATAACATTGTCCCCCTGTAATATAATGTCAATCTGCAAATATTTATTGTTTCCAAAATGCATGACAGAAACATGTTCTGAGATGTTTGGCAGAAATACTACTACTGTGTAAGTCACACGAACGAATTAATATTTTCATCAAAATAATTTGATTCGTTTCCTAAGTTCCACTTTTAATACCGACATTTACTTATTTTGGAATAAAAGCGGTTGGTTTCTTCCGAGAATTGACATTTCTTTTTTAAAAGTGTCCTACCTATACCCGACTGTCGCCAGCCAGTCCCCTTTATGAGCTGGTGGCGCTGTTTTTCAATGAAAAGCGTCTCGTAATTTATTCAAGGTCTGCTGGCACGGTGCCCGCCAAAAACAACACAACGTACTCACTCCACTACTATTATTTTGTACTCATCTTTCTAGCGTGTGTTTACCTCCTCCTTCAACCGTTAACCTTATTTCCACATCTCCTTCTCATGGCCGTCACTTCTGGCCATGAAGCGTGATTGGCAGGTTATTAGCGCTATTAGCTGCATCGCTCTGGTGTTTTGTTACAAACTTATTACTTCTTCTGTTCTTGATTTAAGGCATACAGTAGATTTTAAATTGCAGTCTCTGTTTTTTCTGTTTGTTGGGAATTTGAAATTGGTTTGCTTAATTAAGGAATATGCAATTGGTTAAAAAAAAAATTGACAAAACTGGTTAATTTAAGTATCTTTGATTAGTTAAAGTATTCTTGACTGGTAAATTAAATAATTAAATAGTTAATTTATTATCAATTAGACATTGAAGTATATTTGGTAAATGAAAATAATTTTAAATTGCTTGATTTTAAAAATATATACATATAAAAAAATAATAAAAATTATATTTTTATATAATTTACTATTTTTATTTATATATATATATATATTAAAAAATATATATAAATAATTATTTTTTATTATTTTATGAATTTTTTTTATTTTAAATGAAAGTAAAAAAAAATTACAAAATAATTAATTATATAAATAATTTATAAGATATATAAAAATAAAATAAATAATATACATAAGAAATTTTAAAAATATAAAATAAAATTTATTAATGAAAAATTTTATAGTAAATTTTTAAATATACTTTATTTTATAAAAAAATATATAAAAAAACATTTATAAACAATTTTTATTTTTACATAAAAAGAATAACAAATTTATTTATCGATAAATATGTCAAAAAATGAAAGTCAATTTAAGATAATGATAATATTTCTGCGATCCAATTTAGTTACTTTTGGTAGAGTTTATAATAAAAAAAAAGGAAATCATTAATAAAATTAAATTAAACCGTTAAAAAATGCTAATATTATTTGTATAGTTTCAACAATTATAATGGAGAACACGTTTTTATAATATAATAGAAGGCGCATTTAGCGCAAACAGTTATGAAAAAAGTCTCAAAACTATTTTAACTTGGAATTTTACAGTAATTATTTAAATATTTATAAATTTTTATTTAAATAAAAAAATCCTAAATGAATAAAATTTACAGACGTAAAAAATATTCGTAAATGAGAAAAATACTAATTTATTGTTGTGATTTACAATCGAAAAAGAAAAAAGGAATTTAAAAATGAAAGTGTGCAAATTGTTTTAGACGTTTTCTAGTACATATGTTGAAATAAAAATTCAATTTGAAATTTGTGCTTTCGAAATATAACTCGCAAAAATGTGGAAGAAACGTTTGGCGATTTCTATTTTCAAAATGAATTTTATAACTGAAGATAAAACATTAAATAAAATTTCGATTTTAATTCATATACACAGTTCTATAATACTGTTAATAACTATACTGTTACTTAATAAAACCCGCTGCGATTGGGTATCGCTCCACATTCGTCAATAATTTTGGATCAGATAATGAAAAAAGATGGGAAGAAAACCAAGGTCAGAAATGCATTAAAAATATTCTTTAAACAGTGAAGTACAGAGAAGGTTCTGTACTCCGTCAATAAAAACCCTTTTAGAAGGAAATTCCTTCATCACGACCACCATCAACTCCCAAACCAAAAATTAACCTAGAAGAAGCACTTAACAGGAACCCCTTAAATATGAACACCAAAAAATAATCAAACTATTGATACTAATAAATATTCTCAAATAAATGGTTTGTTTATATCACAACAAACAAACAAAAAACTCTTTGCAAGCATCCCGGAATAGCCGATAACTAACTCCGACAGTTTTTATCACATATCTTCAATCCTGAAATTAATAAGCCAAAAAAGGACTCAAAGGCTCCTTACTATTACAAGCTTTCTGCTCTCAAAACAGCAGAAGTTCCAAACGAAAAATCATGCATCCTAGCACTTGAGCACTATGGTACGTTAATATACAATTAAATCTTCCTTTCAGGCTCTCATCTTTTATTGCAACTCAGGCCTCTTCAATCTACTCACTGCATGCGCAAGCGCTTTTTATTTTCACGAGCAAGGCACTCGTACTCTTATCCTAAATTTTTCCAATTTTCTTCTTCAACGAGCAATGTACTCGTCCGAATATTTTGTAAATCTCATTAATTTTGTAACTTTCAAGTTACATTTTTTTATAACCTGAGGTAAGGAATAATGCTTTAACCAGGCATTGGTAGGTTGAAGTACTTCATAACTTCAACCTGCCTTGCCTTGCATCAATGCATCTGGTGCAAGAAATTTGATCACGAATCATGGTATCATGAATTCGAAAATGTACATTGATATATTAAATAATAATTTATAATCAAGAGCAACAAAAATACGATTCAATCGTGATTAGGTTTTTATGCGCGACGATGATCCTAAACATATAGCATTTAATACTAAATTTTGTTGTTTTATAGCATATCAAAACTTCATCAATTTATTGCATAGTCGTCAAATATCATCTCCGTTGAGCATTTTTTATGATTTTTTTATCACAAAATAAAATTAAGATCTATTTTTAGCAAAGATGATAGAAAAATCGCTTTTCAAGAAGAATGGAATTCTGTTTCGAATTCAATTACTTCAAAAATGGGTCGAAATCATGCCATGAAGACGGAAAGCTATTATAAAAGTCAAAAGATATCCATACAAGTATTAATTGTAAATTATTTGTAAGAAAATTTTTAAATTATTTTGATAGTACGAATATTTTTTACACATTTAGATAAACAGTTAATCTAATTTTTATAATTAACTTTGTTTAAAAAAATATACTTCAGGATATATTAATACTTTCTACAATCAATGTACGAATATTTTTAAGTCTTTAATTAAAAATGTATAAATATTTTGATAAAAATTTAAGAATTAGCGAACATTGAAATTCAGTATGAAATTAAATTTTGTTCAAAAATTAACCTATGTATAAAAAAACCTATAGCCCTATGTATGAAAAAATACCAAAAATTAAAATGAATTAAAACACATTAATTAACACAAGATTAATATGTTACATTTAAAAAACTAAGCCAAATTTATTGAAAAAGTCATTAAAAATTATAAGTGATTAATTGCTTAAAAAAAAAAAAAAGGCGCGGGGAGGGGGAGGGGGGAAGAGAGAAAAAAATGATTTTAAACTTGGTCGATATCTTCCTCATTTTCATATCTTCAAAACAATAAGAAAGCAATTTGCCATGTAAGATAAGGGAATAAAAATTAAATTAAAATTTATTTTCTTTCCTTATTTTACATCGCAAATTGTTTTCTTATTGTTTGAAAAGCGGAATTTTATTTGTTAATAATTGTTAGTAGTATAAATATCGCAAAACATAATTGATAAATTGTGGCAGACGTTTCTATAAATTCATTAAAATCATGATTTATACCAAACTTTGAATAAATCTATAGAAATAACCATCTAATCTGGAGCGAAGAGTAAAATTTATTATTTATTTTCCAAATCTTGAGTTTAATATTTATATCTGTAGGGAAAGAAAAACAACTTTTGTTTTTATTTAAATATTTTTAAATATTACGTTTTTTGATATGAGGATTAGAGTACATGTATTATTAGAAAAAAATATCATTTTATCATTTCAATGACGTCTCAACTGATTGATTTTTGTATTCAGAACTTTTTAAACCTATTTTCTGATCTGTTCTTTTCTGCTACGAGACATTTTTGAGAGAAGAAATCTCTAATATTGAGAGCCATTTTTTAAAAAAAGTCCTATTTTTATATATAATAAAGTTTTACAATATTTATGAAATTTTATAAACACCAGATTCAAGCCTTTAATTTGTCTTATATAGCAATATGCATGTAGCGAGAATTTGTTACATGTACTAGCCTCCAGGTACATGTACTGGTCCCCAAACTACGGCTGACCAAATCCGCCCGCGGGTGTCATCAATCCGGCCCGCGAAAGCGAATAGCTTATTGTTTTTTTTTTAAGACGCAGAATGACAAACTCGGTTTTATTGACTTGCTTGCTAGGAGGTTTGACAAGCATAATACGCAGAAAATTTAACTTAAGCATAACAACTAACAAGTAATTGAAATGAATCCTACTAACATTATATACTAGTGAACATCCCGCTGTTACCCTCGGTAGTTATGTTGGGGTGAAGAGTATCACATATGTATGTATATCGATGTTTGGAATGTATATATCCTGAATCAAACATAAACCTGCTCGCTCAGAGCGCGTACTCGGCAACTAGTCTAGAAATTATAGATAATGACAGAAAAATTGAAACGGTTCTGGCCCTTTGTACTTACTGAAGTAAACAGTATAGTCCTAAGGCTGAAAAGTTTGGAGACCCCTGTACTAGCCTAAAAAAGTACATCAATACTTTGTATAATCCAGATAGTCAATTCCATAGATTTCTGTTACTGTTTGAAACCAAAATAGTCGAAGAATTAACTTTAATCAATAGGGTTTTTTTTTAAAAAAGGACTTCCAGACTTTTACTAAATAAAACGAAATTCACAAATTCAAATGTTTTTAAAAAGTAAGTTTGTATTATAGATTTTTTTTTTTTGGTATTCTCTAAAAATTGAGACTATACATTTTGACAATTGATGTCTATACATTTTTCTTCTTTGTTTTTATTTTTGCTGCTTCATAAATTTCTTTGTAACAAATGAATTATATTGTTTATTGTTCGGCGAATTGCTAAGCTACGTACGATAGTAGTTCGATAATACACTCTGATAAGTTTTCAACCATTCGAATAATTTTTGATAGTCGTTCAACTATTCGTCCCCATTAAAGTTCTCAAACGTCCACTGTTTGCTTGTACATAATTACCTACTCCATGGTTTATATATTAAGTCGTTGAAATGGGAACCATTGAAATGTAATAACGGGTTTACATTCTCGTCGAGTCCAAATACATATAATTCTTCTTTTTGTTCTTCATTGGCGCAACAAAGACGTGACGCAGCAAAGACAATTGACGCGCCAAAGTCATTTACCTATTAGCAAATTGCTAGACAGGACGCCGGTACTCGAACTCGTAACCTGTAGCACCGAGCGCTAGTCACTCGGCCATCAGACCCAAGTACAATCACAAAAAAAGAAATATTGTACAGCATTACTAAGTTTTAAAATTGAATCCGAAGTGCTACATGTACCGTTCCACCACTATTTATGTTTTATTAGGAGATCGCATTCCAATTAAAAAAATTTTTTTAATTCGTGTAACCGTAACTTGATTCATGTAACCGTATATCTTCAACCAACATTTCGTTCAGTTTATCTGAACGGTACTATGATAGCTAGCGGTTCATATATCGAGAAAGTTTTTATAATCACTCTGTATACAAATTGCTTCTACAAATTGGGAATTTTTCAATTAGTCTGGTTTATTTTGTCGCTCTACAGTCATTTTTTGCACACTTTAGGCTAATTAGTCAGGGACCTACACTTTAACGTGGATTCCGAACCACTCGCAAACACTGGTGTCACCACGAAGATTCGAAACTTAGCTTATGGTACCAAAGGTCAGAGCGCTAGCCAATCGGCCACCAGGCCGTTTAATAAAATGCAATTACAGATCTCAGTGAAGTGAAACTTCAGCATCTGCTAATATTTTGATTTAGCTATTCAGGCATCCTTTTCCTTCAGACTGAGTTTTTCAAATTATTGAGCATAACACGCAAGAGACCATGGCGTTATTTCTTATAAGTTAAAATTACACTTTTTCAAATCAATCAGAAAATTAACAAAAAAAAAAAAAAAAAAAAAAAAAAATCCCACGGTATATTTTTCTGATGATCACAAATTTAATTCAAGATAAATTTAAAATAATGAATTATTAATATCGGAAATTTTGAATCTTTGAAATGTTTAAAGATCCTGATTCCTTTCAAGATAACGATTTATTCGAAAATAGTTTCTTAGATTCACAGCTGAAAAAATATGTTGGTAAAGTATCGAATGCCTTTTAAATAATATATATTCTTCTTCATTGGAGCAGCAACCCTATGGCGGACTAAGATCGTTTGCCTACTTGCAGATTTCGAGACAGGAGTTTTCTTTTTACGGGGTAGAGTTGTCAGCCCTACTTCCAACGCTCTACAGTCATATTAGACGGAGATCAACTGTTTAAATTGCCCAAACCATTACACTACACCACTGTCCTAGAACTGAGTTGCCTTTTTTTTACAATTTGGGAATGATGTGGGTCAGAAGTTTTATTGGGCTCTGTGGCGTTCTACGGTCATGTGAGACGGTATCTATGGCTTAAAGTGGATTTCGAACCACTACAAACATCCATGCATCATTTGTTTGTTTTGTCGTTCTACGGTTATTTTGTGCATTGCGAGGCCTAAACAGACCAGGACCTACAGTTTAAAGTGGATTTCGAACTACTTACAAACATCCAACGCAAGCCATTTTTACCATCAGGCCGCAGCACCACCGGGAGTCTAACCCGAAACCTGTGGTACAGAGCGGCAGAGCGCTAGTCACTCGGCCATCAGGCCCCAGATAATATATAATGCTTGAAAAGAATCCTAAAATAAACTACCTATGGTATTGATGAGTGATTCAATTTAGATGTGTATCTTTTTCATGTAGTTACAAGGGTAGTAAATAATTAGTACAACGTGAGATTTTATAATTTTAAAAATGAATCATAATATGTTTAAATTTACAGCAAAAATTCAATTATGAACAAACACGAATTAATATTCAATTAGTTTTTAGTCATATTTATATTAGCTGTCCGATGATTTGTCAATATGGGTAACTAGTTCAAAAAATATAATTTTTTTCACATCCAAACAAATGAAAATTTAATGGCCTAATATGAATTTTTTTTTATTTCTCACGACCCTCTTTTATATTTACTAATTCGACCCTCTTTTTGCACTAAGATTATGACGATCTACGTTATTCAGAAACAAGTGCGTTCCCAAACTGTCTGCAACGCACGTCGTAAAAACATACACAGCTCTTCCATGTTTCCGTCTGCTGGCAAGCGAATTTAGTCTCGACATTTGGGTCAAATATGGCTTCCAAAGCCATTTCGTATACCATCTCCAAGAGGAAGGAAGTTTGTTTTTCGAAGGGTGTTTTGAGGCTTCTTTTGGGCAGCAGCTAGTGACAGCTCGTCAGAGTTGACCCGCACTTCGGATTGGCTCTAATCCCGGCGGAGCCTCAGACGCTGAATAGTTCACTAATAATCGTCTGCTCGCCGAACATGGGTGATTTTGACCATTCGATGCTAATCCCCAGTTTCGAAACAAGATAAGCTGATTGAGATGACGCCTCTGGCAGTATAAGAAAATTGGTCCGTCGAGCCGGAGCCGAACCGAAAATGGAATAAAAAAAAGCTAACTGATGATGATATCAGCATATGTCTAACTATATGAATTATCTGCGAACTGATATTTGAATTATTTGCGATCTGTGCATATAGTAAGTATTTCAACAACAAGAAACAATAAAAAAGTCTCAGTCTGGAGATGGGTCCAGACTTAGATAAGCAGAAATGAGTCACAAATTGAAGCTCTTCTCGTGAAGTTTATAAATGCCTTCGGTAAAATGTTTCTCTTGTAAGAAAACACAGTGGGGCCTGATGGCCGAGTGCCTAGCGATCAGGCGCTCGATATCACAGGTTTCGGGTTCGAATCCCGGCAGTGCCATGGATGTTTGTAGAGATTCGAAATCCACTTTAAGCTGTAGGTCCCGGTTTCATATGACCGTAGAGCGTCACAGAGCCCAATCGGATTTCTCACCCACATCATTCCCAAACTGTAAAGGGACAGCTCAGCTCTAGGCATAGTTAGAAAGTAGTAGTAGTAGTAGTAGTAAGAAAACACATAATGTTGTATGTAAGCGCATAAGAACTAAATCTTATTTAAAAAGCTGGAAACTGTACAAAATATTACTATTCGCCAAATTACTTCTGCTAAATGGTTCATGTGTAATCCTGATATCTATAAGGCTATTAACATTCCTTCTTTAAAAGATTTTCTTAAACACACCTCTATTAAATTTTTTTGATACGCTAATGAATCAAGAAAATATTTCAATCCAGGAGATTGACTCTTACATTCCCAATTATGATTTAAAACGACAGCGCAAAATTTTAATTAAATTTCTAAATATTTTGTTTTCTTTCCTTTGTTTATGATTGCAAAGTTAATTTTATTACATTTGTAAATATATTATGGGCAATTTTCAGTGTTTCAACTGTATTTACCCTGTCATATCGGAGATGGATACCACAAGAGTTAAATAGCTCCAAAAGCATTCGTCAACCTAGAGAGCTAACTGCATATGTGTTAAAATGATCTGCGCTTATAGTATTTCAACAACAAAAAGCATTAAAAAGATCTGAGTCTGGAGATTGTTCCAGACTGGGATAAGCAGATATGATTAACAAATTGAAACTTTTCTAGTGAAGTTTATAAACATGCTTTCGGTACAGTATTTCTCTAATAGGAAAACTCATGCTGTTGTAAGTAAGCGCATTAGAAACAAGTATATTTTGCATTCAATAGAGGAAACGTTCTGTTAATAAGACTAGTTTCTGACATAATAATTTTTAAAATAGAATACAACACCAAGCTTTAGCGTCTGTTGATCATGAGATGCTGGCGAAAACAAAGAGAAAATTGAGTGCCAATTAGATGTTATCTACGCAGCAAAAAGAGCCAATGTTGAAATGTACTAATGTGTTTATTTTTGAATTAGAATGAGCTGTACTAATCATTAACTTGTTTAGTTTATTTGCTATTAATATCTTGATTAGAAAAACACTTAATGAATACGTTATATCTTCTTATTAATGCTATCATAATACATTCAATTGACAATAAAGTAACTAATATATAGATTTTCTATAAAAAGCTGTACCAGTGTTAAAGTAAAAACTCTAGAGATTTTAATAAATCATATAAAATGAAATTTTTTCTTCTGTTTTTCATATTATTGTTTAATTTAAATTTGAATTTTCGTTCTAATAGGACTTCCTTTAATTTATATGTATTCTTCTTTCCTTTATTTCACTTGGTAGACAGCAACATCTAGACCAAGTCCAAGAACCCCTTTGTGGTCTCATGAAAGAAGGGGGACAGCCGCTGTTGTAATGGATCATCCATAGGTAGAAGTCTGATCTGGCCCCGTGTCGCTGAAAAGGAGGGAGGACTTTTACGGGGAACTACCCCGCATTTGAATATCGTTTGGGAGAAAACCCGGACAACTCCCACCAGGTAGTCCGCCTCACGAAGCAAGATGCTGAACATCACACACGCCATCGAGTCTCCTCATTTATTGAAACAGTGTCTACAACAAAGCCGTTAGAGGACTGAGCCTCACCCTAATGCTCACCAGTGGCGCGAGTTGCCACGAGTTGCCACGAGTCGGGGCTCATGTACTTACTCTTTACAGTATGTAATAATAAAAATAAAATGCATTAAAGAGTAATAAAAGGGCCATACTTTCAATAATGGAAAATGAAAGATATTTTTATTTTTATAAAGCATAAAAATAGCTTAAATTATTTTAATACTAGTTTTAACACTTCTTTTATGGTTATATTTTAAACATCAGTACGGTTTTCAAAATTATTCGGTTATGCTCATTTTAAAGAAAAATAATATTTGTAATGATTTCTACAGTTTAGTGGATGCATCTTCAAACACTGTAAATTCTAATTTCATCTGATTTCAACTATACCCTCAGTTGCTTCTATAAAAAACAAATTAAGCAATGAAATCAAGGTGTAAAAAAAACTAATAAAATTCATTGCCGAAATTTAATACAATAGACGCACAATTTTATGCATGAAAACTGTTCACAAGCTAGTCCAAAAATAATGTTTAACAATTAAAACATAAATTTTGTCCACATAAGAAAAACAGAAGACGTCCATCACGCTTTATCGTGATTAGCAAGGTTAATCATGTTAAATCGTGAGATTCATTCATGTATATTAAGTTTCGTGTCGTGAATTTAGTTATTGTTTGGTATTTCAAATTGAAGTTTTACTAAGCAACAACCTTGTATATGTTTGGTACACCTTTCAGACAATTATTGTCATTGAAAGCGGAGAGAATTATAATTAAAATGTACTAGAAACTTGCTATTAATCTTCGATTCTAATAACTAACCTTCAAATCTAAAGTTATAACGATTATCAGTCAATTATATTTTATTATCAAAACATTTATAGAATTCTAAAATGTTTGGCAATGAGCAACACAAGATTTGGTTCGGTTTGTCGCTCTACGATCAGTTTGTCCACACATTGGTTAATTAGACATACAATCTTACGTTGATTCCGAACCATTAACAAACATCCCACCGCCTGGAATCGAAACTGAAGCCTGTGGTAATAAAGGCCAGAGAGCTAGCCAACTGGCGATCGGTCCACCTAAAAACAATCTGGTACTGGTTCAGTCAAAAGTAGAACTTCTTGACTTCTAAGGAAATGCAGCAAACAAAACTGCATTTTACTCTACGCAAAGTTATTCATCGTCTTGCTGATAGGTGGGGCAATTACAGACGATTGACTATTACAAGCTGTAATACTTTTGTGATACTGGATGTACTGATTTGGTTTGGTTTATCGCAATACGATCATTTTGTGCAAATTTTGGGCTAATTAGATTGGGACCAACAGTTTTACGTGGATTTCGAACCATTCACAAACATCCATGCCACCACCAGGATTGGAAACTGAAGCCTATGGTACCGAACGCCAGAGAGTTAGCCAAATTGACCAACAGGCCGCCAAAGGCCAAGAAGCCATCTGAGAAGAAGTTATAAAAGAAATCATTTCACACTCAAATAGAAATATCAAGCCTTACCAATGATAACGGTTTAAAAAATGATTTTTATTTATCATATTACAAGTATTCTTAATTTTCTACACCTTGAATACAGTTGAATTTACAAAATTTGAGTCATTTGAAGAATAATGTCAATTCAAATGCCTAACATCCAAAAAAAGTTATATTTTCCGCTTAAATGTTTAGAAAGTTACATTCCTTGAATTGATGTCAGAAACACTTTTATTCTGACATCTGACAAATGAAAAAAAAAAAAAAAAATGTCGATGCGAGAATCCCAAAATAGACCCGTCAATAAAGGTGGGAATAATAATAATGTGTACACCATAGCGTCTGCTAGTAAAGACACGTCATCGCATCCATAAAATTCTCGCCATGCTGTCTGGAGGTGTGAGATGGCGTGACATGAATATTAATGGCAGCAGCTGTAAAAGAAAGATTCGTTAAAACCAAATTCTGATACACGTTACCGAGTCTGTCATCTACCACATAAGGTGGCCATAAATCTCAATACGAAAAAGAAACTCTGTAATGCACCCTGAACGCTCTTGCTCCAGAAAACGAATTTGTCGTGACTTGGAATAGTAACAGAGAAGATGAAGAAACTTTGAAATGAAGATTACCAGAAATCAAGGCATCGAATTAATATATTAACAGGACAAAGAATTTCTCAAATGTAAGATGTATTTCATAGAAGGGTCAACTGATTAAAAACATTCTCATTTCGTGCATGTGTATCGGATAAAATTCCTCGCGATATTTAACATTATTTTCCTGTTTAACACTATTTTCCTGTGAAATACCTTCAGTTGTTAAGATAAATTGCTGATGAAATACTTTTAGATATTGTGGATTTATTTAAATATCTTAATTTGAAAGTCTGATGAAAATATACCTACTGGTATCTTCGCTTTATATATATAATTCTTTTGTACATGTGTTTGTCACTGAACTCCTCCTAAATGGCTGGACCGATTTTGATGAAATTTTTGTGTGTGTGTTTGAGTGAAAGTTGACATGGATGGTTTAGATTCCTAATTGGACCTGTTAGGCGGAGCTGCAATCAATATAATACTTCTGTACATGTGTTTGTCACTGAACTCCTCCTAAACGGCAGGGCTGATTTTGATGAATTGTTTTTGGGTGTATTTGTGTGGGTCCCTAGACGGTTTAGATTCCCAATTAGATCAGGTATTGTGGCGCTGAAATCGATATAATTCTTCTGTACGTGTGTTTTGTCACTGAACTCCTCCTAAATGGCTGGACCGATTTTGATGAAATTTTTGTGCGTGTCTGACAAAACATAATGTTTCTCTGCTATCCCCTTTATTGTCAGCCGCCACCAGATGGTGCTGTAGTCTATCAAATTCTATACCGTTCAATCCATCGGTATGCAAAATGGTAATAATATGCATTCGAGTACGGAAAATAGGTTCGCATATCCACTTTATTGTTACTTGACACCAGATGGTATTTCATCTTATATAGCGTTCAAACGATATCCATGAAAATTAATATGCACATATATTGGAACATGGAGAATATATTCGCGATATATAATTTTTCACAATGCATTTTTTTTTGGCGGGACAACGTATGTGGGTTCTGCTAGTATGGTATAAAAAGTTGATCACGAATCTTGGAAAAGTAGACCTCAGCCATAATAAAATTTAAACTATATTCTATTTCGAGTTAGAATATGGTTTCTTTTTTACAGTGTAGGGTTAGCAGCCCAACGGTCAAACGCTCTACAGTCATACTAGACCAGGAGCTATGGTTTAAAGTGGATTATGAACCACTACAAACATCCATGGCACAGACGAGACTCGAAACTTAAACTTGTGGCATAGAGCGCTAGTCACGACCATCAGGCCCGCATATCTTATTAGCACTCCTAACAAAGTAATCAATTTATCCGTTTTTGCTTTTAAAACGGATGCTTACCTTTCAACATAATGTCTGATCGAACTATATTCGGACAGCAGATCTAAATTACAGCTGAAATCAGAGCTATTCTATTCTACAAAAATTGCACATGTGTAATTCGTTACTGGAAGAAGTGTTTCACAATGAAATCGAATATTTACCATTGCGCAGAATTGGCCGCTTCTAATTTAGGACAAAAGTTTTGGAACTTCATACGTGCCGCTCGAGTGTTTGACTCAGAACAATTGGCTAGCGTAAATATTGATGATGATGCAGAGTTTCAAAAGCAATTTTAAGAATTGATTATTCATCAGTAAGGCTTGAATGTGCTGCACACAAGGAATTTGTAAAAGACTGTTCAAATTCCGATGAGTTTCACAAATATTTTCAGGACTAGCACGAAACACGATGCAAAAAGCATTCTCGGTGTTAGATACCTTAATTTACGAAAGAGCAGTGTTATGTTATGCTCAAATATTTATAAAACAAAATGCACAAAATTTGAAGGAATTTGTGGTCCACTAGAGTAACATCGCTCTATTATAATAAATAATGATTGTGGAAACATATTATTATTAATTTTATTTAATAATAACTGTCCGTAACTATAAAAAGAAAATGAATTTTTGAAATGGACATTTCATTCAAATTGCTGTGTTTTATGCAATATTTTTCTCAATCTTCCGTATAATTTCAACAAATTGCCAAATAATTTATAGGGTTCTAAATATTTTTAAATAAGATTTTAGTCAAATTTATTTGATTATTTAGAACTACTTCCATTTGTATCCTAAATTTTCCACTGTTTATTTTCGCACTAATTTTTTTTTTTTCTGATAAACAAAGAAAATCTTTGAAATAAAAATTATATCGAACTTTTAAAAACAATTTGATTGAATTAGATTTAGAATTTTTAATTCATTCATTTATATCAATAATCATTAGGTGAATGACCGAGCAGATTTTCAATATATACTTATTAAATATACTATGTATTTTTAATACATCGTACTATGTAATTGAATAGTTATTTTAATGTGATTTTATCAGATTATGTATGTAATAATTATTTTAATATAATTTTATTAGATTATGTAAGTAATCGTCATTTTAATGCAATCTTAGCACACTATGTAAGTAATTATTATTTCAATGTAATTTTATCGTACACTGCGGTTTTATGTATCATTCTTATTGCGGTTTTAAATTCATTCTACCACAAATGATTTGGTGGTAATGCATAATCATAGTAAGCAATCAGTGGCAAGTCTGTCTCCATTAAACCACAATCTTAGTTTTGAAACGGTGCGCCGTTAATGTATCATTACCGATTCAATCATCAACATTTAATAAAGGAAACAATCATAATTTTGAAAAGAATGCAAAGTTTTCTACAAATGTAGATCTTTGTTAATAAAGAATGTAAAATTTTAGTTTATTAAGATTATTTAAAATATATTAATTAATTAAAAGAATAACAACCTAATGTGAGTAAAATTGAATTTATTCAGTAACATTTTTTTATCCAAAATCAATCAAATATTGGTAAGCTTTTAGCTTTCATTGGATAATATAATTCTTTTATCTTTTTCTTTCAAAAGCCAGAAAAAAAAGATGAAAAATCACATTGATATGAACATTTTGAAAAATCGTCATGGTATAATAATGCAACATGCTATAATGATAACTAAACTTCTGAAATATATTCTGTACTTTTACCAACGGGATACAACTTTTACGTTATTAGTTTTTCTGTACAATTAATTAATTATCAACACTATTTCACTAGTATAAAACAACTCTTATCAAATTTGCATCTTAAAATATCATATATATATATATGGTAGAGTGGGTAGCGGATTAATCAGGAAGTTTTTGGCATAATTTATAACACCCTATTTATCAGAGAAGGAATTCAGACGGAAGAGCGAATTCGTATTTTTAGAGACATATTGCACTTCAATTTATGTTTCCTGCAATGGGTTCCGAATAGTTTACTTTTTTCTCACGGAAAAAAAGTTTGCGGTATAACTTACTAGAAAATATTTTTAGCTGCCTGCTGATAACGTGTCAGTCACTTAAAAATAAAGCTTGTTACTCGTGATTAAGATTAGATTTATATATTGTTTAACGAAATTTTTTCCACTTTATAGCTTTCTCAAAAATTATGTTGGCATTATATTCTCTTGTTGAATCAACAAACAAAAATTTTCATAAAGTTTCAATCATACATAGTTTCATGTTATTTACATACGATTGCATTTATTATTACTATAATAATATAAATACAATATTCTGCAAATTTTTTGAAGTACTAAGTTACTAAAGGGAGCCTGATGGCTGAGTGACTAGCGCTATCGTTTCGAGTTAAGGCGGTGCTATGGATGTTTGTAAAGATTCGGAAACCATTTTAAACTGTAGATTGTAGTCGAATATGAATGTAGAGCATCGAGTGTAGGGCCGAAAACATCTCTTTCTCGAAATCTGCTTATAGGCAGACTGCCTTGGCCCGTCATAAGTCTGTTGCGCCAATGAAGAGGAATATGAGATTTATTAAGTATATTTAATTTAGATGTCTGATGGTTGAGTGACTAGCGCTCCGGCACTCGGTGTCACAGGTTTTGAGTTCGAGTCCCGGACGTACCATGGATGTTTTAGTTGTTCAGAATCAATTTTAAACCGCAGGTCCGGTCTAATATGACTGTAGAGCATAGAACTGACAATCCCTACCCCGCAAAAAGAAAACATCTCCTATTTAGAAATCTGCCAGTTGGTAGACGGCCTTGGCCCACCATGGGGCTGATGCGCCAATCAAGAAGTCACTAATGGTAAAAAAAATAATGTGATTTATTTTTACGAAAACTGTATTTTTGCATAATTCAAGCAACTTCAAATTTTACAATTCAAGTAATTATTATATTCTCTTTCTATATTTTAATGTACGTAGAAATTATTCAGTAATATTGATACGTTCCAATTTCATTAAATTTTGAAAATAAGAAAATCCCATTTCCATATTATTTTGCAACATTGCAAACAGAAAAACTACGGATATTACCCAATATAGCGACGGATATGATTGTAAAGAGAACAGCTTATAAAATCTGACTAAATTCATTATGAAAAATACATTTTTTGAATAAAAAATGATAAAAAAATTTTAAATTCAGCTTAACTGAACTATGTTATTTTATTGACAAAATTTTAATTTGAATAATGCATAGAAATGAATGCTGTAATTTTTATATAAATAAATATTACGCTTCATAAATTATTCAGAATTGCTTTCCTCTTCATAAAGTGATTTTAATTAGGGAAAAAAAGTGAGTAAATAATACTAATCGGAAAATCTAGAATGATTGTTCTAGACCAAAAGTCCAAAAGCCCCTCGTAGGTGAGTGAACTTGTTGGCAAAAAGAAAAAAATCTATTATCTATATTTATCTGTAGCATTAATTAAGCTCTAGCGTTTCCTATAATAAATTACAAAAAATGAGTTGCGATTGTGTTCATCAATGAAAATAGCAAAGAGTTTCATATCATAAAACCGCTGTTGCATATCGAGAGAAATCGTAATTTCATCAGTACGTTGAAACCATGGTATCTATCAGTAACAGCAGGGTGCACACTAGATTGCAATCGTACAGTGTACACAGAATATCATATGATGTAACTAACGAACTATTTGGTCACAGAAAAACAGTAGTATAAATCAGCCACTAATAGGTAAACTCGCAAATTTCAATTCGGTTGGCTAGTTGATTGAATCACTAACTAATGTCTTTAATTGGTTGTACATATATTTCGTTTATATGCACCCAATAATACGTTTTTCAATGTATGATATATTTTAATATAGTTGGTTTACTTCATCCTTTTACTTTAACAATAGAACAATTACATTTTGAGAATGACTGTTGACATTAAAATAAAAAAAAGAATGTTACTGGCTCATAAAAAAAATAATAAAAATTTTAAATAATTCCAGCTTTAAAATGTTATTTCCTAATAAAATGACATGCACTGGATATATGCACTAGCAAGCCCCCCTGTGGCGTTCAGGAAAAAAGGTCAGTTGGCCTACAGACACTCACCAGGAGAGGAAGTACAGGGCAACCTACGCTCCAGGTAAAACGTTTAGTTTACAGTCTTTCCTCCCTAGAAGAAATATATTTAGCATATACCGGCTCATTAGTTGATCTACAGACTCTCACCCGGAGAGGAAGTGTACTTCGCGCACCCTGGGCGTATCCCAGTTTCGGATGAGAAGTGGAAACTTGCCACGAATCTATAATTAGATGTCTTTAAATGCTTTAAATAGTGTGAGTCTCTAATTGTATGTGTATGGTGTTTGTGTGTGTGCCAATAAAGCTGTAAGTTCTCCAACCTGTGTCTCAAGTATTTCAACCCAATTAAATCCAGTTACAATCTAGTTGCCCAATCTGCATAATACGAAATTTTACAATATACATTTTGTATAATAATTACATTACACGAAATAATTTTACAAACATATGCGAGTATGAGTAAGCAGTATTTTAAATTCGCTAAAAGTCTAAATCAAGTATATACAGATTTCTCAGGTCCTGGTATCTGAATTTCAGAATTTATTTCTTAATATTATATTGATTAAATACATTTTGTTATTTTTTTTTGTAGGAATCAAAGACCACAGTGGTTTCGATAATTATTTGGATTTACCAAATAGTTTATTAAGTTAAAATTTAGTAAATTATCAAATGGTTTTTTTTTATAAATTTTTAATGCGTCTGCTGAAAACCCTTTTTAACAAATATATGTCACCGGACAGGCTTCACAATCATATTAAAGAAGTAATAAATTTTAAAAAATGCATCTGCTAATGGATAAAATCTTTGATAGCATACAGAATTCATATTTATAAAGAAATAAATTTAAAAAAAAAACTAATGTAGATAGGAATATTGCATGTAGACTACGATTTATTGACAAATGTTCAAAAATTCTTCATTTACAATAAATTAAAAAATAATTGAATAAAATATTCTAATATTTATATTTCTAATAAACCAGACCCACATCACATTCTATGATTTTAAAAAATCTAAAAGTCTTTCAAAAAATTTCCAATCATGTCAAGTTTTTTTAAGTATAATGAGCAAACTACATGCCATGTGTAATCTCTGTTAGTTTAAACTGCATTTAGGCGATATTTGACTACAACACATGTTTTCGCGGTTAGAGAAACAAACATGAAAAGTAAAAGCGTCTAGCTCAGCTAGACAGATAAAGTTATCGAAGTATGACGATGTCAAAGTTCGATGCTCCCATACAAGGCGATATTTTTCTCTGAATGGCATGCAATGTTTTCAAAGAAATTAAGTTTCTTGCTTGAATGTTTATAAAAACTAATAATTGAAATCTAATTCGTAATTTTATAATAATAAACATTTTAAAATCATCTAAACAGTGGTTTGTTGAAAGTGCGGCACTAGATTCAATGGCTGAGCTCAAAATGTACATAAAAGCAATGAAAGTTGAGAGGATTTTTGACAAAAATGGAATTAAACATTTAATTAATAAAAAAATTTAAATTTAAAGTGTTTTTTAATTAAAATATTTGCAATTATTTTACAATTAAATAATTAAATAAGTTATTTAATTACAAAATATTTGAAATTATTTTATAATTAAATAACTAAATAACTTATTTGTAGTTATAACTGCAAACATTTCAACTAAAATAAACACTCTAAAATTTAAATTTTTGAATAACAATAAATAATCATATTTCAAACGAAAGTTAATAATTGCATAATTAATTTGCTTCTGAAATTCATTTTACAAACCTTAAACACGATATATAACAATTTGTTGTACTTACCAAAAGAGAATTTAATTTCATAATAAAGAATGCAAAACTGTCTTACCTGAAACAAAAAGAAATTATATTAAATAACTTTATCTATAATACTTTATAAAATTTTTTTTAATTCTATAAAAGCTATATAAAAAATAAATAAATAAAATTTCAGTTATTTTGATTGTATTGAAAACATTCGTAACTAGTCAATAATAATCACCACTTAAAAATAAATATTTAAATAATCATTTTTATTAACAAAAAATTAAAAAGAACCCAATATATCAATCAATAATTAACATTTTTAATATTTAATTAGCATATGTAAAATTACTTAGTTTGAGTGAAATTATATACGTTTTACTTTAGTGAATTTATTTTAGAACATATCTACGAAGAGAAAACACATTTAACCAAAATTTTCAGAAAAATAGGAACAATTATATTGACATTGAATTCTAATTTACATTATTCGAGTAGATGAAAACTATGTATAATTCCTTTATTAAATGACAGCTTAGTTCTGTGTAATTTTAATATTAACAGGATAAGTAGTTTTTTAATATATCTACAAAATTAAAATATAAGTACCATAAAAGCATGGAATTAAAGAAAGCAAATAAAATATGAGCAAAAATCTCAAACAAAATATCTTTTTTTCACGAGTGGTAATACATTTCTTTGTACAATCCAATACAACATATGAAATCAATAATCGAATTGTTTGGTTTTTTAATGTAAATTAATCACTATGTAATTATTATTCTTTTTAAATAATGAAGGCATTAAATAAATTTTGATCTAAGATAAAATATCCATGTAAAATTTCACCACAAATGCAATTTCAAAAAACTTTTTAATTAAACATAATAGAATTTCTGTTATTTCTAATCGATCACAACCATATGAAAAGATTGGCATTATATTTATTAAAATCTACTACTGCAAAATAAAAAATAATGCATAAATTAAAAAAATATAAATGTAAAAAATAAATTTTAAATCTAATAATAGTGAAGTATAATAACAATAAAGATATTAAAAAAGAATACAAGCGTAAAAAATTCTTCCATTTTAACATAATAGAATTTCTGTTATTTCTAATCGATCACAACCATATGAAGAGATTGGCATTATATTTATTAAAATCTACTACTGCAAAATAAAAAATAATGCATAAATTAAAAAAAAATAAAATGTAAAAAATAAATTTTAAACCTAATAATAGTGAAGTATAATAACAATAAAGATATTAAAAAAAAAGAATACAAACTTAAAGAATTCTTCCATTTTAACATAAAGAATTTCTAAAAACAAATGAAGAATTCTAAATCTCGTTGACTCCATTTCCACATTTGTAATAATGAAAATACGTTAAAGCAGACGATTTTTAAACTACTGTACATTAAAAACTTCAGTTTTATTTTATCTCTAATTTTTCATTCAAAATAAAGTTTTTATTTCATTATTCTTCCATTTTAACGTAGAGAATTTCTAAATGTAAATTAAAAAATTCTAAATCTCGTTTACTATATTTTCGCAATTTTAATAATGAAAATAAATTAAAACAGACGATTTTAAAACTGTATCGTAAAAACTTTTAATCTTATTTTATTGCTGATTTTTCATCAAAAATAAAATTTTTATTTAATTATTCTTCCATTACTAAATTTTATTTAATTATTCTTCCATTTTAACATAGTTAATTTCAAAAAACAAATAAATAATTTTAAATCTCGTTGACTCCATTTTCAAATTTTTATAATGAAAATAAATTAAAGCACACGATTATTAAACTACCGTATCTTTAACTTTAGTTTTATTTTATTGCTAATTTTCATCAAAAATAATCAGTATTCTATCGTGATGTTTCAATATGTATGACCTCCTTGATCCATCAAAACTAATTTATTTTATATCTAATTTTTGTGTGATTATTAATAATTAAACTGGTGGCAGAATCAATTATTAAACTGAATTTTCAAAAGAAAAGTTTCACTTTGCAAAATTATATCATTGATTTAGAAAAATGGCTCATCAACTGGAAGATAAAATTAAATGTAGACAAGACTGAAGCAGTTCTTTTCACTTGCAAAAATCTATAATCCTCCTAATATTAAAATATATAATAATTATATCACCTGGTCTAAAGAAACTAAGTACTTAGGAATTAATCTTGATAGTAAACTTAACTACAGATCATATCTACAACCTTAGAAATAAATTCAATACTCAATTTAGAATTCTCTATCCTATAATCAATAGAAATTCAGCTTTACCTCTTAATCTCAAAATTCTAATATACCTCTCTTATCTTCGTCCAATATTAGCTTATGCAAGCCCAGTTTGGGGTTCTGTCGCACGTACAATTTTGAAATTATTCAAAGGCTTGAGAACAAAACTCTCAGAATGTTAACGAATTCACCCTGGTACTTTCGTAATGACGATATTAGACGAGCTCTCTCGATTCCAAGTTTAAGACAATTTATTCACAACTATTCTACTAAATTCTATAATGATATGCGAAACATCAATAACTCCGTTTTAAATATCCTACAAAATTACGATTATGATATTTCTTCCCGCAAACAAAGCAAAAGACCTCGCACTGTTCTAAATATTTTAAATTAATTCCTTACAACTGCCTAGATGAAAAAAAAGTTCGCTTCTGTTTTATTTTTATTATTATTAATATTATTATTATTATAATTTTTACATGCAACTGATTTCATCAACATCTATACTTTTGAAATTTTTGTTATTTTCATTTTTTTTTCCATTTTATTAAATAAATAAATCTTTTTTTTTTTAAAAAAGGGCATTTAATTATCTATTTTTCTTATTAATTCAAAGGGCATGAGACCACCGCTATGTTTCAACATTTTACAGTGAAGAGACTATGAAAAACTCCAATTCTTGTTTACAAAAATTAGAACTAATAACAATTTTTCCATGATTTTTGGCTACGCACCAAATAATAAAAAATCATCGAAATAAATATAATAATAATCGCATCTAAATAAAAATACATAGAAATTTAGTTAAAAATTAGTAAAAACTCATACATTAAAAATTCGAACAAAAATTTTAATGGAATCCATTTTTTTTATGCATTATTATTTTATTATATGATATATACATTATTATGCTTATTTACTTTCGTTATATAAATTAAATTGAAATCTTCCATCCATTTAATAGGAAACAGCTTATGATTTTGAAAAATGGAACCAACTTTACAGAATTGGCTATTCAAAACGCTAATTACGAGCAAAGTCATTTTAATAGTATTGTTTTTGTCGGAAGAAATTTTTGTTTACACCAGTATTTAATAAAAAAATTTACCAAAGTTTCCTACAACAATACAATTAACTACTTTTGTATTGTTTATCCTTTAATTTATTATAAAATAACAATAAAAAAAAGAGACAAGGAAATATTTCAAAAATAGCATTGTTCTAAATTTGTTATATATTCTATAACCTTGATTGACCGCTTTACAGATAAAAATATTTGTGGAGCTTAAAAGCAGACCAACTCTTTGATAATAGTGTTTTGATAAGAAGATAGTTTTGTTACATCAATATTTAATACAAAAATATACCAGCTTATTCTAAAACAATACAATTAACTACTTTAGTATTGCTTATCCTTTAATTTAATATAAAATAACAATAAAAAAGAAAAATGAAAATATTTTTAAAAACTATGATTGTTCTAAATTTAGTGTTATATATTCCATAACCTTGAGTGACCGCTAAAAATATAGTTGCGGAGACTAAAAGCAAACAAATCCTTTGACATGTAAGCTTACAACTTCGCGTGCAACCCAGTAACCCTATCACCTCATATTTTATCACTAACCGGGCCAAGTCCATTATCAACGTTAAATAAGAGATCATCCGTACTAAATAAAAGTGTAACTCGCAATGCTAAGGAAAATAATTAAATTGAATTGTTAAATGATTTCATTTGCTCCTCATAATAACTGGAAATGACAACAACAGCGCATTCTTGACATGGTTCACTAGCCTAAACAGCTGATAGCCAACAAATAAGTGAGGAATGAATGAAACTGAAAAATGAGGCTCTTTCTGAAATTTATTAAAGAGTAGATGGTTTAAACTTCTCAGAATGAATTTAAGAAGAAAGCTCTCAATTTGTCTTCTATCAATAAACATGCAGTACAACATATAAGAATAAAAAATATAAATAAATACAATAATGAATGAAAATTATGATGTAGATTATTGATCACCAAAGTAGACGATAGAAACACGGCATAATATTAGGGGCCAATTGGAAACCGTTAGAAACAGTTTGATAACGTTAATAATTAAGGGCCTATATGGCCGAGTGTCTAAAGCTCTGGCGCTCGGTGCCACAAGTTTCGGGTTCGTGTTCCGGCGGTGCTATGGATGTTTGTAGTGGTTCGGAATCCACTTTAAACCGCAGGTCCCGATCTAACATGATCTTAGAGTGTTACGGGGGTATTGTTACTCCGCGTCCATAGGTTATCTTCAAGCTACACGCACTTCCTGGATAGTGCAAAGTGAGTAACGTCTGTGCAGTGCTTGCCTTAAGGCATCCAAGACCAAGCTGTCTAAGTGTTCGCCAGCTGCATTAGGAAAAAAAAAATTAATAATTAACAAAGTTGCTTAAATTAAATTTATATATATATATATATATATATATATGAAAATAAGTAATATAATTAAACGGAGTAAAATATTTAAACGGAAGATTATTTTATCTATTTCATGTTATCGGAATATACCGTTAGATGTGTCTTTGACTTTGATCCAGCCATTTAAAGAGAAGATATAACCTGGCTTATAATATCCGGGGGATGGGTACAAATTTCTTGATAAAGCTATATTCAGGATGTTGTAATTAATTTCTTTTGGGTTTTACTAATTTCCTGGACAACGTGTTTCACAACCTGTTATTACATATTTGCATAATTATTTGTGTTTTTTTTTTTTTATCTGCCAGTGCAATTCTAGCGACAAAATCGCAGAATAGAGTCCGTTAGAATTTGACGTCAGAAATTCTTGTTGCCTAAGTGCACCAAGAAAAGGATTGCGATTGTAGGTGAAGTGAATTGCAAAAAGTACAAGAAATCTGGTACCACATTTGGCACCTTGTCACAAAAAATATTTATACATCATTATTATATTATTATTTATATTTTATACATTATTTAATCCTCAAAAATGTTACGCGAAGAGATCGTCAAAAGCAAAACTTTATTCTTTGGTATAAAATAAGGGATTTATATGAAACCAAAAAACTTTAGTTAGTTCAAAGAAGTTTGGTGAAACCATTGTTGATCAAGTCATAACAATTTATGCTCCATATTTTATTTATTTATAACCATTCTATCTATTTAAGTTGGATGTTGTTTGTTATCTTGCAATTTTATGTAGAATTTCATAAGGAAAGGGTTGATTAATTTCTAACAAAAGGAAAGGATTTGGAAAAACTGTCCAAAAACATTGTAGTAGGGTTGCTTGACCTTTAAGTGAATCCCTTTGGTTATTAAAAATGAAGGCCAGTGAACTTTTTTCAGGGTAATATTTTTAAATGCATAAAATGAAATTACGAAGAAATTCAATTACACTAAAAGCATGGCAGCATAATAATATTATACGTGTTTCCTACCGTATATTAGATAATAATTAATATTTCTTATGTTATAATTAAATTATTTGATACTGACAGATTATTATTATTTTATTAATTATATATTTTACATTTTATTATTAAATTATTCACATCTTATTATTATCATATTTTATTGTGCATACATTTCTTAACTGCTACGATGATGTATTTAAATATATATCAACTAATAAATATGCTTTTTTATTTTAATTTATTCTACTTCATTTTTATTACTTATTTCTATTTATTTCCTATTTATTATTATTTATTTATTATTTTATTCAAATTTATTTCAATTTTTTTCTACCTCAATTTTATCATTTTGTAGCATCTGCAACTAGTCCCTCATTGTACTGAATTTTTAAACTTTCAATTAAATAATTTTTTTAAATTAATTTAATTTTTTTTAAAAAAAAATTCTTCTTTTAATTTATTAATAGTTTCCAAACTTAATCTATTTATTCATTTTTATGCTGAACTAAAAATTAAGCAGCTACTTAAATTAAAAATTTTAAATATTAATTTTGAGAAGAGTTTTGAAAAAACTTATGTCTCAATAGAACTTCATAAAGTAAATACCAATTGCGAGAGATTTAAAAAAACAAAAAAAACCTTAACTGATCGTGTAATTGAGAAGGAAAGAGGCATGTCACGTTAAATATCTGATAGAAGTTAATTTATTTCAACTCTTTGTCATTTTTATCAGTTTTGAAAATCAAGATTCGAAAAGTTAAGTGCTAAAAATGGAATTAAAGCTTTCATAACTCACTTCACACAAAACGCACTGGGATGATCAGTATCTTACCAATAATAGTGATTGCATTAAAAAAACTAACGAGGGTAGTCATAAATAGTCAAAGTGCTAATGAAGGTAGTCATAAATAGTCAAACTGCTAATGAGGATAGTCGTAAAGTGTCTAAGTACTATTTACTTCACTTTTCATTAAAAAAAAATATTACAATCCCTATCACCGAGGAAATAAATCATTTTTAATTCGTATAAAAGAATGAATCCACTTGTAGAAGCATAACAATTATGAAGTTTTTGAAGAAATATTGAACAAAAACTTTAAACGAAAAAAACAAGAATTAATACCAGGAATACATGTTGTTTCTTATCCCATTTGGTCGGTAGTAACATCTAGACTAAGTCCATAAACTCGTGTGTTCTTATGATTGGAGGGAAGGGAGAGAGGTAGCTTTTGTTGTGATGGATCACCCGTAGGTAGAAGTCTGACTTGGCTCCGTTGTCGCTGAAGGAGGGCAGTGCTTTCCGGAAGAACTATCCGCATTGGGGTATCGTATGAGTTTGGTTTGTCACTCTATGGTCATTTTGTCCACATTTTAGGATAATTAGACCGGTACCTACAGTTTAATGTGGAATCCGAAGCACCAAAACAAACCTCCATGCTACCGTCAGGATTCGAAACTGAAGCCTGTGGTACCAACGGCTAGAGCGACAGCCAATTGGCCATCAAGCCGCATCGTATGGGAGGAAACTCGGAAAACTGTCACCAGGTAATCCAACTAACGAAGAAAGATGCTTAACACCACAAACGTCATGGAGTTTTCAGTTTTTGAAACAGTGTCTACAACAAAGCCGCCAGCGGATGGAACCTCCGCCCTCATGCTCACCAACCAAGCACGTTGCCACTGAGCTACGAGTCATGCAAGACTATACATATATAAATGGGAAAATGAAAGAAAACACTTTAATGTTTCCTTCTATTATAAAAGCATAAAAATTGGTAAAAATGAAGATTCAATGGGTATAAAGAATGAGGTACGGGCACAGTAAATGTGATTAATCCGGCGATTATTTATAATTACCGGTGATTAAGCATAATCACCGGCAACATATAATGCTGATTATGCATAATCTACGAATTAATTACATTTACCGTAGTTACGGTGAATGTGATTAATCGGTGATTACGCATAATCAACAGTAATTATACTTAATACCGATTAATCACATTCACAGTAACATATATATCATTTCGTTGTATCCATCTATATATATTTTATATATACAATGACCATATATGTGATTATATACATTACATGCATTCATATAATGTTATGTATATAATGTATACATCTTATAATGAAAAAAAAAAAACATATAATATATAATATAATATAAAGAAAATAATAAAATTAAATAAGTATCTATAGTATTTGAGGTGGATCAATATATTGGTTTAATATATCATATTTATACAATGATATATATATATATATATATATATATGATATATCAATCAATCAATATATAATATCATGTAACATATATATATCATAACAATCAATATATAATATCTTATAACATCATATCAATCAATATATCAATTCAATTTCTCAGTGGGAATCAAGTGCAAAAATGAGTGGTAAAATGGTTGCTATTCTTAACGATTGCTAAATTTAAATCTCACTAGTTTAAATAGAAGAAAATTGTCGCAATCATTCTCGTAATTGTTGAGAATTTTACAAATAAAATCAATTTGTGCCCTTTGAAAACATTTTCTGCAACGACCTTTTCAAAGAAAAAGCTTTTTTTCTTGAAAAGAAAAACCGTAGTATATCATCTTTATTACATATAAAAAAAAGGTATCTCTGGCACACTTGAAAGGAAGACCACACCAAAGAAAGTGCACCCCTCTCTATGCTAGAAACGCTACCAAAAAGGGATTCAGTCGTGTTTAAATGCCGGCGGTTCCTCTGGTCCACGTGCGTGCGAGTGGGTCATAATCATCCGTCACGGTGGCAGGAGGAAATTAGCCACGTTGTTGACACAGCAAATGGAGAGTTACGGGGGACATGTCCCGTAGCTCCTTCTTATCGCACAACCGTCAGACAGCGGGTGATTCTGCTGTAGTCGAGGCGGAAATCGACCGACCTAGCAACAGTATCTGTAAGAATCGACTGAGCAAAGACTTTCTTTGAAACCCACAATTATACAATCTGATATTATTAAATGTAGAATTTTGTAGGGCCTGAATAGCCCAGTGTCTAGCGCTCTGGCACTCGGTACCACAGGTTACGGATTCGAGTCCCAGCGATACCATACATGTTTGTAGTGGTTCGGAATCCACTTTAAGCCGTAGGTCGTCTCATATGACTATAGAGCGTCACGGAGACTAGTTGGCAGTGGCAACGTGCCGCTCGTGAGCATTAGGGTGGAGGTTCCATCAGCTGGCGGCTTTGCTCTAGACACTGTTTTAAAAAACGAGGAGACGCGATGGCGTTTGTGATGTTCAGCATCTTACTTCGTGAGTCGGCCTACCTGGTGGAAGTTATAGTGGTTTTCTCTCATACGATACGCAAATGCGGAGTAGTTTCTCCTTTAAAAGTCATCCCTGAAGGCACTGGCCTCCTTCTTCAGCGTCACGGAGCCAAGTCAGATTTCTAGCATACGGGTGCTCCATCACAACAGACGTTGCTAACCTTTCCATTCAACCACGTGTCCATAATGGTTCGTGGGCTGGGTCTAGATGTCTACCAAGTGGGGTAAGAAACAACAACAGAATTTTGTCAACAAAAAGAATAACTATGCATTCGAATTATGTAATGAGTTGTACGATCATTTTGTTTTGACTTGTAGTGCCCAATAATGTAATGTGTATAACAGCAGTTGTAATAAATACGCAAGAAAATAGAGCAACAGTCACAACTGATGTGCTGCTTTATTACACTTTTTCGTGTTGGTTTGTTTGGGAATACTTCGGTCCACGAATCGAAAAGAAAAGTGTCGTATAGGAAAACTGACTGATTTTTGTATTATTGTAACCGTCACCTTGTGTGGGATGAAGTACTTAAGAGCAACTTGTGGTGATCACTCAGGGGAGCTTTGATTGAAAAATAGTTCCCCCTTTTAAATATAAAAAACATAAAAATAATTTTGATTCCTTTCATAACTTATTTATTTGGCTGTGATTTTCTTTTATCTGGTTGATAAATTAACATCAAATATTTCTTAACAAAATATATCAACATATAACAATTTTTAACTTAAAATGATTACAAATGAATATTCCTTTCAACATCATGATATTTCTAACAAATGATAAACTTTCATCACTTTCATCATTGTGATTGTCTTTAGAAAATGGCAATAGCAAATCTTCAACGTGAAGGATTAAGTCACACTGTTAAAGATAAGTTAGAATATTTCAAACTGTCTTTAGTATTATTTCACACCGCTTTAAATGTTGCACACTGTTCTAACAATTGATTACAATTATCAAACTTTCATCATTTTCATCAAAATGATCAAAATCGCCCTGAGAAACATCATAACTGTTGTACAATGAGGAAAAAGGTAAAGGGGTAACAAAAATATCTCCAACTAGAGGAGCGGAAAAGTAAACAGAACCAGTAAAAATACTCACTTCAGATTTACGCCGTACTTCATAAAACAATAGTGGTTCACATAAAAATAATAATAATTATCTTTTTAGCGAATCTTAATTTGTGATTGGACGTGATTAATCACTTAATCTCCAACAAAACATATTAAAATACAAACCAAAAATTGGAAGGTAAAAGAATAAAAGAAAACGACTATAGTTAATTCTAATGACTTATGCATTCAGTCATGGACAATAAATTGATGATTAAATTATGAATCAAAAATTTACTAGAAGTTTTTAAAAATACCAAACGCGTTTTTGTAAGTAGAATTTTAGGAACTACTTTTATTTATCACAAAAAGTCTGCAGATCAATATTTTATTCTATCTATAACTAAAAACAACTTCGAAAAATATTTTTTTAATTGAAGAAAACGATAATAATTATTTTTTAAATAGATTTTTTCCTAACTAAAAAAACGATAATAATTATTTGTTAAATGGAATTTTTCCTAACTAAAAAAAAAAAAAAAACACGATAATAATTATTTGTTAAATAGAATTTTTCCTAACTAAAAAAAACGATAATAATTATTTGTTAAATAGAATTTTTCCTAACTAAGAAAAACACGATAATAATTATTTGTTAAATAGAATTTTTCCTAACTAAAAAAACGATAATAATTATTTGTTAAATAGAATTTTCCTAACTAAAAAAACACGATAATAATTATTTGTTAAATAGAATTTTTCCTAACTAAAAAAAAACGATAATAATTATTTGTTAAATGGAATTTTTCCTAACTAAAAAAACGATAATAATTATTTGTTAAATAGAATTTTTCCTAACTAAAAAAAAACGATAATAATTATTTGTTAAATAGAATTTTTCCTAACTAAAAAAAAAAACGATAATAATTATTTGTTAAATAGAATTTTTCCTAACTAAAAAAAAAAAACGATAATAATTATCTGTTAAATAGAATTTTTCCTAACTAAAAAAAAAAACGATAATAATTATTTGTTAAATAGAATTTTTCCTAACTAAAAACGATAATAATTATTTGTTAAATAGAATTTTTATGAAAACATTTTAATTTACTCTAAAACGAGATTATAAAAAGCACAATGTTAAGAAAAATTATTGATGAAGCTGTTTTAATAAAAAAGGCAACACTTGTAAGACCTGAAGCTAAGCAAAATAATTTGTTGCATACAAGTTATTCTTAGAGGAAGACAAGCAGAAGTAAAAAAACAGCACTTGTCTACACATATAAAGAGAGTAACTTATCTCACGTAATAGATGAAGGAACAAAAAAGGCATTTTTTTTTTTACGCATCGCAGGAATGGTCCATTAGTGCACATATTAACATACTACTGTGTCCAAAAAGTAAGATCCATTTTCACTTTAAAATTCCCAAGGCTTATTTTTTTTCAATTCCTTCTATTAGCTCACACTCTCCCTATATATATCTGGTTCAAATTTTCAATCATTCATAAAATTCTTCTTATTCATCCACTCAAGTTCAAATACAATTTTTTTTTTTTTGAACTTGTAGTGGATGACACTGATATTAATACAGTTTTTCAAATAGTAAATTCATTCATTAAATTTAATAAATTCATTTTAGTCTTTTTAGATTTAAGTTGCATGTATCTACTAATAGATGGCGCCAGATAAACTTTAAAAAAAAGAATGAAAATTATTTATAAAGGACTTTCTGCAATAGAGTGAAAAAAAAAAGTTGACTTGACTTAAAAGTTGAATTGACTAAAAAAAAATTTTTTTTTTTTTTATATTACTTGTTTTTCATTAGGTTGCTTGACATCTGTGTGAAATTTGACGTCAAAATATTCATTAGTGTTTGAGTTAAGCTTGGTTTGTGAGACGCTGAAACTGATTCCGGCGATTTTTGAAATGTCTGAATTTATTGAGCAAAGAACTTGTATTCAATTTTGCTTGCGGAAACGTATAGAATGTTTCAGAAGGCATTCGGTGAGCATTCCTATATCGGAAAGAAATGTTTACAAGTGGTATAAACAGTTCAAAGAAGGCAGAGAACGCCCGGAGAATCAATCCTCTGGTCGACCCTCAACCTCAACCGACGAAGCTCACGTTCAAAAGATTAAGATTTGGTGCTTGCAAACCGTCGATTTACAATTAAAGACCTTGCTGATGATGTTGGAATTTCAAAAGGATCTCGTCAATTCCATTTTGGCCCTCAAACGCGTTAAATCTCGATTGGTACCGAAAACACTGAATGCGCCATCTCCCACTGCATTGATCCTTCGTGAGTTTTTCGCCAAAAATGAAACTCATATCGTTCCACAACCACCGTATTAAAACCGTGCTACTTCCCCCAAACACAATAGGCCACTCCGGGGACACCGTTTTGAGTCAACTGAAGAGATTCAACATGAATCGCCGCGTACTTTGAAGGCCATCCCGGCCAATAACTTTTTAGCACGAATTGAGGATTAGAAAAAGTTGGCATAAGTGCATGGTGTCCGGAGGGGATTACTTTGAAGGCGGTAAAATAAATTTGGAAGAATAAATAAAGAGTTTTTGAAAAATATATAATTGGTCTTACATTTTGGACACAGTAGTAGACTAATGTCAACAATGGAAAACAATGTGTACAATTTAAATAACGCGCCGCACCGACGTTACTCACTTACCACTACCCAGGAGATACGTGTAGCTTGAAGATAAGCTACGGACACAGAGTAACAATACCCCAGCAACGCTCTACAGTCACATTAGACCGGGGCATACGGTTTAAAGTGGATTCTGAACCACTACAAACATCCATGGCACCGCCGTCGTATCCGAAACCTGCGGTACCGAGCGCCGGAGTGGCCATCAGGCCCCTTTTCACAGTAATAAAAACAGCAAATTAATATATATATATTAATTTGCTGCTATATATATATATATATATATATATATTAATTTTCAGCTTCTATATTATTGTGAAAATGGCCTGATGGCCGAATGGCTAGCGCTCGGCTAATAATAAAATCTAATTTTCAACGTTTCCGATAAAAAAAATATATAATTAAAAAAATGATTTTTATAATGAACATTTCACGCCCCAACTTGCATCCTGGAGAAGACATTTACAAGGAAAAAACATAATAAATGCTTACAGCGACCCATTAGCCGAGTGACGTAGCATCATCAACGTGTGCCCCACCCACCCACGCAACCCCCCAATTAATGAGGTGCGGGCAAAAACCGATTTCTAGTAATTGCCAGTAGCGACGAGGAAGGGCACCGCTGCATCACCCACTTCCTCGGCGCCAACGCGCTGCCAAAAACAACCACGCTCACGCATGTGCAGCGCCAATTATCGCCCCGCAAACTGTAAACATTGCGTTCTGTTTTCCTTTTTCCCCTTCTTCTAACGGAAAGGCGAAATTCTACACGTGTTTTATTTTAAATTCGAGAATACATCGTTTGGCACGCTTTGTTTACGAAATTCGATTGTTCGAACGGCGTTATCTGGGGATGTTTACATCTTAAGTTATTGAAATAAATATGTGAAGTGGGATAAAGAATCGTGTGCGCACTTATGACAAGTTATCAGTTTTATTAGCAAGAGATAAAACCGTTGTTGATATATTTTGTTTAAAATGTAATTAGATGTTGTTGCGTAGAAAAAAATAAAATAGTCAATGGAATTTAAAATGTAAGTGTCTAGATTAGGGGTGGCCAACCCAAATGACTCTGCAGGGCCAGTTTGAAAATGCATCCTAACTCCGCGGGCTGCATATAAAATTATATATCTCCTTATTAAATTTAGACCCACTCTAGACATTTTTGGGAGTGGAAAATTGAAACATAATGGGTTATTATTTTGTGTTTACTATTATTCTTACATGTAAATATAGGTAATTTAATAATGTTGATACTAAACACACATTGTAAAGAAATACATAACACTAAAAATGAAATATAAAAAAAATAAATATAAACGAAATAAAAAAAAAATGGTTATTTTATTCAATTCTTTCTATTAGCTCACACTCTCCCTATATATATCTTGTTCAAATTTTCAATCGTTCATAAAAGACTTTCTATTCATCCACTCAAGTTCGAATACATTTTTTTTTTTTTGAACTTGTAGTGGATGACACTGGATGTTAATACAGTTTTTTTTCAAATATTAATTCAGTAATTAAATTTAATTCATTAATTTTATTTTTTTTTTAGATTTAAGTTGCATATATCTACTAATAGTTGGCGACAGATAAATTTAAAAGAATGAAAATTATTTGTTAAGGACTTTCTGCAATATATTGAAAAAAAGTAGGAATTGACTTTAAAAATTTATTTTTATATTACTTGTTTCCCTTCTTCTAAAGGAAGGGCGAAATCCTACATGTGTTTTATTTTGAATTCAAGAATACATCGTTTGGCACGCTTTGTTTACGAAATTCGATTGTTCGAACGCCGTTATCTGGGGATGTTTCATCTTAAGTTATTGAAATAAATATGTGGAGTACGCACTTGGGACATGTTATCAGTTTTATTAGAGATAAAACCATCGATGATAGATTGTGTTTAAAATGTAATTACATGTTGTTGTGTAGTAAAAAATAAAATAGTAAATGGAATTTAAAGTGTAAGTGTCTAGTTTAGGGGTAGTCAAGGGTAGTTTGTTTTGATGAACAACGTATAAATAATTATAACACAATAATTATTGTGATACCTTAATTAAAATAGATTTAAATAATAAAAAAGTTTGCAGAGGTCGTTATAAATCAGAAAGCTTTAACATACTCAACATTTGAGCCCCGCTACTGACCCTTTCTCTCGATGAGGGGTGGCCAACTCACTGCCCGCCTTGAACATGTTTCCGGCCCGTGAGATTGTATCACACTTTTACAAAAATATTTATTTTTTAATGGCCAAAGTTCGCAGAATAATTTAATTATATTCTATGAACTCATAATGTGAGCGCATTTTGGAACATTTAATACAACACGTTCTATATTTCACTTTAAGTGACCTCAGTGGCCATCCCTAGATACGTACAGCTGATTGTTGATAGCAGAGCACACCAGACTCTTAGTTGAAGTTGTTAGCGTTTTTGGTTCAACTTACACTTTGCGAACCTTTTTTTCAAAAATGAAATTGACCCAACACAAAACACTCTCAAACATAACGGAAGCAACACCCATTACGATGTGCATATACCCAAATTGAGATCGATTTGAAAAAACTAAGGGAAGTAAAAGAGTGGAGAAACAAATATCGCACTACTAAAATAAATATTTTTTTTTTAATGATTTCATTTCTTATTTCGTTTATATTTATTTATTTCATTATTAGTGTTATATATTTCTTTACAATGTGCGTTTAGTATCATTATTATTGTATTATCTATGTTTACATGTAAAAATAATATTAAACATAAATATAGTAACTCATTATGTTTCAATTTTCACTCCAAAAATGCCTACTATAGTAGCTGTAAATCTAATATGGGGATATATAATTTTATATGCAGCCCGCGGAGTTAGGATGTATTTTCAAAGTGGCCCGCAAGATCATTTGGGTTGGCCACACCTGGTCTACATCATTTTTGTTAAGAATTAAATTAATTCTCATTTATTAAAAAAAAATACGTAAAATTAGTTTAATTTTCTTCTGAAAAATATCATTAATTTTCTGAATTACTACCGTTACACGATTTTGTATGGTTCGCCCACGAGGTTAATATAACCAACCCTCAAAGTAAAAAGGCAATATTATTGCTTAACTTTCATTTATCTCACTAAATTTGTATTATATATAATGGATATTGATCGTAAAAAATAATTTCCTTTCTAGTAAATATTTCGTTCTAAAATATTAAAGCTTTTTTTTTATAAATTTTTATTTGGTATTTTTCTTATATTGTTAATATTTTTTTAGTCACTTGACATATTAATTCTTTTTTTTGTTAATTTCGTAATTTTTCATAGTCACATATTCTTTAAAGTCAGATAGTAATCCACAATGATTTAAATAGAAATAAAGAAAAACAAATTTTGGAAAACTAAATAAAAAAAAAAAAAAAAAAGGTAAATTTTAAAATTTAAGTAATTCTACATGGTTACAAATTCTTTAGAATCAGATAATAATTCACAATGATTTAAAATAAAAATATAGTTAAAGAAAGAATCTGCTCTTATTCAATCTATTTTCACCAATATAATTTTTTTAAATTTCTCAATATTTGGGAAATGTATCAGGTAGACCCTTAATTAGCTACGGACATTTATAGTAGTCTGAATCAATGACTTTTGTTGTATCGATTATAAAATTGGTATTTTTTTATCTTTTACCTATGTACGAAATGAAAAAAATTTGTCTTGTTGCGTGGACGCGTGTAATTTATTTAAATTACCAATGGAAATAGATAATTTTCCATTTAAATGCAATGAGAATATTATGTATGTTAATATATTAATAAAATTATCGAAAATTTTAGGAGTTACAATTTTATTTCTTCATATATTTTGATAATGCTTTTAAAATTAACATTTTTAATATCATGTAACAAATTGAGAGACATATTGTATATATAATCCTTTTGTTTCCAAAAAAAAAAAAAAATAATGTAGGTAAAATTGCTTTGTTCTTGAATGGAGTTATGGAGTTTACTTTCCTAAAAGGAATTTCATAACTTTTTTTTTATTCGTATTAACGTTAACTGCAGACTTATAAAAAGGGATGCACAGAAAAGAAGCGACCCGCCCTCCACATACTAGGCTTATACATGGATAAGTCTAAATTTAAAAAAAAAAAAAAAAACAGTATTTTTTAATTGTTGTTCATTTTTTAACAATACATGGCAAACACATGTTCATATATTTATATGAACATGTGTTTGTTATAGATACATGTTCAAATCATATATGAAATATATGATTTGATACATGTTCATATAAATATATGAACATGTTCATATATTTATATGAACAACATTTATTGTTCTTATACATGTTCATATATTTTTTGCAGCATTTTCATATTTCACAAATTTATGTGGTCATAAATTTTTTACTAAATTTATCCATTCTTTTTTTTAATACTGTATTTCCATGTGATACTAAAGAATATCCATTGGCTGTTGTAACGTTACTTGCAGTGTTTATTAGCTTTGTCAGTGGCATAACAATGTCCTGAGCAACTCACTAGTTACTAGCATATATTTCTCTTAAGCAAAAAATATAACGTTTAGAAAGAATCATTTCGAGATTATTTTTCGTCATTCCTTGGCATACCAGTGCCTTTATTACATAGTTCTGGTGGGAGGAATTTATGACCTTGCAAAATGCTAGTAAGTCTTGTTCTGCCAGTCTATTAAATCACGTATTCGTTAAATATATTCGAAATAAAATCATTTTGTTCTTATTATTTCAAGCGAACAATAGCCTTAAACAGAGACGCATCCTAAAACATGTATTTTTTTTCTCCTACCCTCCGCAAAAATGAATATCAACATGAATGATTTTTCGGAATAATAAATCTTTTTCGTGTTATATAACAATGATACATTGCTCATTTAGTATGGCATGTTATTGTTGAGATTACATGATATATATTATACCATTACCAACAAACGGCTCCAGGGATCCAAAAAATGTCAAATGTTGTTACACAAAATACTACATGGGGTCAAAATAACCCAGTAAATATCCTCGCCCCCTCGTGACACTTAAAGAGTATCCTGAAATTAATGTATATGCGATAACATGACGCATATGTACGTTTTGCATTTAATATTACATGCTGTATATGACAGGCAATATTACATGATGTATAGGGTTTCAATAAGATGGCATGATGTATATTATACCATTATCAACAATATCAAGAGTATTTTTTGGATCCCTTTAGTGTAACAATATTTGATATTAAAGGCATCCAAAAATTGTCAAATATTGTTACACGAAATACTATATGGGATCAAAATGATCCAGTAAATTACTTCCCCCCAGATGAAATACAACAATGGAGGAATATTTCTTGAGATGACATGATGTATATGGACATATGATCAAATGGATAGATCATCAAAATGGACATATGATGACGAATACTGACGATCTTTATATATCTGGTCTACAAAGTAATAAAAGTCATTATTAATGTCTGTTCACATAAAAAAATCCACCTTACCCATTCACCATTGTTCAACACACTGTAGTACTCGTATAGCAAATCCCCACCAAGTAATAAACGGATAGTTAATCTTTTCAACTTTGTTTTTCTCCTTTCAAACTGGTCGTGCATTTTAATCCTAACCTCTGATCTTTCCTTCAAAATGGATGGTTGTTATTACACTTCGATCTTTGTGTAAAACTCTGTAATGAACTTCCGTTCATAATTCACGTACTAGACATAGATCGTTACGCATTAAACAGGTTTAGAAACCAGAATGTCATAATAGAGATTTCTACAGAATAATTAAGAGACACCGAAAAGCAGTTTAATCTATAAAATAACCAATATTAGCTTTATGATTTAATCAAGTGGAGTGAAAGTATGTAAAAATTATGGCTGAACATATGATAAAATGGTTGGCTGGTATGAAGTTTGATAATATGCTATTCCACCGAATTTTACGGAAATTTACTGATGTCATGAATCTTTACAATGCTTTGAAAAACAGAATGAGGGCACCTTTAAAGAAGTCAATTTATTGATGGATTTCTTGAACTGTTATTTGAATTAAAAGTGTTGTCTCTTTTATTGCAATTAATTTAATTTCTGATGTATAGCAAGTATTGCCTTTCACGCAAAATAAAATAAAAACGACAGTGTTAATTCATCACTATAATTCTTCATATTGGTAATTATTATATTCTGTAGTTTACAAACATAACATAAGAATATATAATGATAAATACTATGTCTCTTTACCTTGTAATATTACTTTTATTGATTGACTCTTAATGTTATTTTCCCCCAACACGTACTATTAAAAGAGAAATAAAGCGAAAGGCAATTTGTACACAAGGTTCGAAGAGAAAATACCTCGGAAGAAAGAAGCAAATATTATAGAAAATATTTCGGGAAAAAAATAAGAAAGAGTCCATGACCCACATTTCTTTACAGGAAAAAAACAAAACAAAAATCCTCTTGAATCACAGTTCAGTATCAAATACTGCTCTGCTTTGCATCTTTGGCAAGAAAACTCCGTGGCACATTTCCAACTTGATACAATTTGTTACATTTCGGGAATGCATTATTGTCTGCTGCATTAATTAGAGGCACTCAGTAGAGGCTTGGAAAGAGAAACATCTGTTATCCTCGAATTAAATTATTAATATCAAGAATAATTAGGATAATAATTCACTTTCGTCATTTCATCTTTTATTATTAGACATGGAACATAACACTGGTAAACATGTTCGACATTTGAACTGAGGGAGTTGATTCGATAAGTAAGCCCCATTAAGTAATCACATATCTGTGCAAAGTCTAAGCAAATGAAATCTGTAGGATGGGGGACAGGGAAGAATGCGAACCTCCAGATTTCGTTTCTGAAAGGAGAAAGCTTCAATGTAAATTGTATTGAAACCAATTGAAGTCATATTTCTTTCAATACTTTTCAAAACTAGGAGCCTCTAATTATGGTCCAATGGAGGATCTAAATGAGCTCATTGGTGCCTCTTATTGTGAATAAGTGATGCCTCTAATGTGAATCAGCCTCTAATTGTGGTTCAGTGAGTGGTTTGCTCTAATTGTGAACCAATGGTTCTTTAATGCTGGTACAGAGATACCTCTATTTGTGATACAGTAGTACCTTCAATTGTGAATCTGTGGTTCCTCTGATACGGATCCAGTGATACATTTATTATCGATAGAGTAGTGCCTCAAACTGCAAATCAGTGATTTCTCTAATTGTGACCCAATGATGCCTCTATTCGTGACAAAGTACCCTCAATTTGTAAATCAGTGGTTTCTCTAATAGTGGTCCAGTGATACCTCTATTCGTGATACAATAGTGCTTCTAATCGTTGTCGTGATACCTCTAATCGTTGTCGAATAATTCCTCTAATTGTTGCCCAATGGTGCTTCTAATTGTGAATTAGAGGTGCCTCTAATGATGTTTCAAATCGTTGTCCGGTTAAGCTATTCGATGCTCAGCTAACGTGCGAATGGTACAAGGTTCGATTTCCAGCCAGTGGAGTATATTACACTTAGTGATAACAGAAATGAACACATAAAAACTAAAAATATTTTTATTGTAAATAAAACTCCTCCGAAATTAGCCTACTATGCTGCCCCGCTTCAATCCGTCCAACATGGCCGATTGCCAATTCTCCACACAATATGAGGTGTACACAAGTTACATGCACAATAAATCAGTCTTCCCATGAGTTCAAAAGGAGACCTTGCATATAAGGCACCAATGTTAAGCTCTAAGGGATCTCGTTGTAAAGTATTTTGCAAGCTGCATGATTTCATAGGCCAAGCACGTAAAGAAAAAGATGTTTTTATTATTATTCGGCAATCGAACTAAAAATAAATGGCGGGTTTTAGAGATCAGATATACTCCAAGAGATATTGGGATCGCCACTGGAAATCACACCAGTGCAATTTCTAATGGATGAAGACTTGTTTTCTGCATTGCCACAGCTTCTATCGGGTCAGTATGGTCAGAGCCAATACAATACATTTTTAAGGACTTAATTACTTAATGTGATTGATCTCTAACAAAAGTTTCAGTCCATTTAAAAATTACAATTCCAACCACGCAGAGTTTCAGAAATATTAAAAGTTATTAATACAAGTTAAACAGGTGGCGCAAGAGTTTTTTACGATGTACAATAATAAAATGTATCATTAGAGCATTTGTTTTTAGTATCCCCAATTACAGTTCAGCGAACTTCATCTCATTCTGATCACGTTGCGAGAAATTATCAGGGCGAGTGATTCAATCAGATGCAACGCTGAATCACAGCTGCCATACATGAGGGCAGAAAAGGAGTTTATGCTAATTAATAAGATATATAATAAGAAAAAATGTCAAAACAAATATTAACAACCGCATACCTTAAAATGGTACGACTAACTTTCTGTTTATTATAAAAATACAAAATGTTTTGTTCACGAGACTTGTTTGTGAGCGGCATTACTTTCCAAAATAACACACTATTCAATGAAAACTTAGTGCAAAAGAGTCACCAAAATCCGAAGATGCTCATAAAAGAATTTGTGTGTGTTGTATATTAAAAAAAAAGATCACCAAACGATCTTGGAATTTTTGTGTTTCGTCATTCCCGTCCCTTTAGCAGGTTGTTTTTATAGGTTTGATTTAGTTTGTCGTTATACGGTCCTTTTGCGCACACTTTAGGCTAATTAGGCCGGGACCTATAGTTTAACGTGGAATAGCTAACAAACATCCATGCCACCACCAGGATTCGAATCTGAAAATCCTGTCATACCAACGGCCAGAACCAATAACTAATCAATTGGCAAAAAAAAGGCCGCCTTTACAGGAAATGGATAATCTTTATTATGACTAATCCTCGGTGTCCTGCAATGCGGGACGGACACCCCATGAGTTGTCTACTCATGGAAGGAGGGAAAGGAGGGTAGAGGTCTGACTCGTAGGTAGAGGCCTGACTTGGCTCCGTGGCGCAGAAGGAGGGCTGTGCCTTCCGCGAGGACTTTTAGAGGAACTACCCAAGATTTGTGTATCGTATGGGAGAAACACGGAAAACTCCCAACAAGTAGTCCGATTAAAGAGACAAGATATTGTATTGAACCTCATCCCAGCGCCTTCACGCTCTCCAGCGACGCACGTTACCACTGAGCCACGAGTCGGCCTCGATAATCTCAGCACTTGACAAATAAAACTGTCCGACGGTATGTGTATTTCGGAGTTCATGTAAGACTATACATTTTAAAATGAAATGAGCGAAAACATGTGAATGTTTCCTTTGATTATAAAATAATAAAAATTGATAAAGATAAAGATGAATCCCCATGATGGGACATGGCCTTCTGCCTACTGACAAATTACAATACATGATAATTTTTTTACGGGGTATATTTGTCATCCCTGCACTCAACGCTCTACACTCATCTTAGACAGGAACCTACGGGTTAAAGTGAATTACGAACCACTACAAACATCCATGCCATCCCCGGGACTCGAACCCTGTGGTACCGAGTGCCAGAGCACTAGTCACTCGGCCATCAGACCCCTCATATTAGCTTATATCATTATTAAATTTTCATTAATCAGTTTGATTTTTGAAATGTGGTTTAATTTTTGATATGAAACACAATTTTTAGGAAGCTGTATCAATAAGTTTGTCAACGTATTTTTAAATTTTTATTTTTAACCAATTATTATTTGGCTTGTGGTGATATAATTAGTTGTGCTGAACGTTACAAAACTTATCACCAAAAACAGAGAACCTATTTAGAAAATATCCTTGAATAGTTTGGAAATTTTAGATAAACATCGCTATGTTATATTTATTTTCTTTTTATTTTATTTTATTTTTTTCTTTTTGGTAATAGATGATAAATTGAAGTAGTAAAAATATATAATCAACTCATGTACGTTAAAAGGGATGTTATTTCCTTTCACAGTAAAATGTAGGGAAAATAAATGAACAAATGATTCATCTCAAGAAAAGTAAAACAATAAAAAATGAAGTTAGTTTCCATTCGTCATTGAAATTGTTTCTCGACTACGTTTTCTGAGAACTGGCGACCCTGCAGAGGATTAAACTGGAAACGGGGAGTATTATTAAGAGATAAATTAAAAGTATGGCATTCAGAGAACTTTGGAAGGTCCACTTTACGATTACTCATCTACTAACTACTTGTTCTAAGAACTATCTGAAGAACAATATGAAAATTATAAAGAAGTGACCTCTCTGACCATGTGAAAACTATTTTAAGGATAAAAATATCCCAAAGGCGAGAAGGAAAAAAAATTTATCTAGATGTTTTATTATTACATTTTTCAATTACACATGATAAATAAATGAAAAAAAAAAAGAATAAATATTTATGATAATGGAGGAGAAAGAATGTCTTGAAAATCTACAATTCAGCACCTATGTAATATACAGGACGAGCACGAGATTTATTGCCAAAACTATTCTAAATTAGACAGGGGGCTGATGGCCGAGCGGCTAACACTCGGGCACTCGGTACCACAGGTTTCGGGTTGGAGTCCCGGCGGTGCCATGGATGTTTGTAATGGTTCGGAATCCACTTTAAAACGTTTGGTCCCGGTCTAATTAGATCGTAGAGCGTTGTGGAGATGGTGTTACCCAAGTCTGTCGCATATCTTCAAGCTACACGTACTCCTTGGGTAGTGCAAAATGAGTAACAGCTGTGCAGCCCTTGCTTATGGCATAAATATTAACTGTCTCTGTATTGGCAGCTGCATTAAAACAACAACATTATAATTACACATATAGTGTTTGAATGCATGGTAAGTACTGTTATAAAATTTTTAATAACACTAAGTACTTCAGTATATTTCAATATGTGTCCCCTTCGTAGATCGGAGAATGTTAAAGTGTTTTTTCCTGTGTTCTTTAATATGTCACCTATAACAGCATTTTTATTCTAACCTTGAATTCTTCAACGTCAACCGATGACGTCAATAACTGATGAGGCAAAAGGTTCTGTCCTTGATATAGAAAAAAAAAAAAAATCAAAAGGCAAAAAAAAAAAAAAAAAAAAGAAAAAAATCATAGTGCCATGGTCCATCCCTTCAATTCATCAGCCGGAAAATTTCTGACTAGCAATTCGCGAACTCAAGTGAGAAGGTACTCCATCTTATTGATAAATAAACCATGGTTGAAATTCCTATAACTGAGACGCCAATGAACAGTTCTAATAAGTCCAATAAGCCATACTGACAACCGATCTACAGTTCAATATCTAAGTAACTGGACAAACGTTGGAGACAGGGCTGGCATTTCCATCTTTAAATTACATTTCCAGACTTTCATTTAATTACGAGGTGCACATCCAATGGATTCCTTTACCTGTCGGCATTAGTGACAACAAGATTGTGGATTCTCTAGCAAAGGTTGCTTCTTCGGAGACTTCCCAGTCCCGATAGGCTTCGCACTTATAGTGAGATGTACACCGAGTTTGAGAAGACAATTGAGGATCTCTGGAATGTCCCACCATAACACATGATTGGTACTAGACAGATCACCCTGGTGGTGCCCTGCTTTTTGGGATTGGGAGTCATAGAAACAAACGAACTTGGTTGTCACGTATTGCCAGTGGACCCTTGAGGGAAGAACAGAAGAGTTTTGCACCATTTGCTCAAGCAACGCCCGCTCATATTTTAAACTGTCTTGGTTTTACTTTAGAAGAGGTTTTATCGAAACACTTCTATTCTTGGACTTTTTAGAGATATATGGACTCGTGGTTTTGGTTTAATAGATAATCCATATCGGGGATCCGAAATAAACAAAACAACAGTCTTGAGTAAACGTTAACGGCAATGTTTTGTGAGTGTGTGTATGTATATGAAGAAAACTGGATCAATAACCTTGTTATGCAAGCTTGTCGCACCAAACAGGGCTTCCTCTTACTGCCTGTGCAATTGCATGTGGATTATCTGATCTCCAGATATGAACATTATGTTTATTTACCTTCCCGCAGATATGAAAGGTCGGTCCACAAAAAGAGTAAATGAGCTTTAAGTAATTCTGTTCAGATCTATTGCACACACACACACAAAAACAAAAAAACAATTAAAGGTGAATTATCCAATAGTACCAAACATTACATTATTACATTCAACGGTTATTTTCAATAAATATTTATAATAAGGACAAGACTTTGTGTTCACCCTGTATTTCAGGAATAATCAATAGAGTCATATTTAGAAAGCAGAACTGCTTCAACAAGAAAAAGTTAATGGAGTTTTTTTTTTCTTTTTTTTGCACTAACTGTATTTTTATTCTTAATTTTTTTTACTTGCTTTTTATTTTTATATAAATGCTTTTTTTTTTATATTTTTTTATATAAAAATTGCATTTTTATTTTTATTTCTATAACAACTGAATTTTTATTTGTATTTTTCATTTCAGTGAATAAAACTTTTTAATCTGCACAATTATTTAAGAAATCTCGGCCCAAAATGAAATCAAAGGCTAAAATGAAAATTTGATTTCATTTACATTTTCATTTTAGTCTTTGACTTATCTTTAGCCTTGTTAAGAATACGATGATATTTTTTCTTCTTCGTCATAATGAAAATCTTATTGTCATATTATTTATTAACTTTTTTACTCAATAACTAAGCCTATTTAAAGCATAACTCGAGACAGTTTCTTCAAAAGGAATCCATAATACAATTTCCTCTCCAAAAGAAAAAGTTTTTACTTTCTACAATTCCTACGATCAGAAAACCACATTAATCAAAGGTTCTTATTCTAAATTACTATATTATAAAAATATTTCATTCAGAAACACTTATTTCCACATAAATAATTTTGCTATTTAAAAATATTTTAATTTTCTAGTTCAAATCTAAAGAATAATTAGAGAATTACGGTTGTTAAATTAAAATAAAAATTAATTAAATCATCTCCTTCACGAATAACCAAATAGGTTGACCGAAATTGGATCATAAAGATCCCAGAGGATGGAGCTGTCGAATTGCGCCTTTTCTTCCTTTGTGATGCAGACCACCCAGAACGACTTGTTCGAAAAAAATTTTTTTATTTCTTTCCCCAGTAACAAATATCTTTTGGCAATTTTATTTTATTATTTTTTTTCACAGATAAGTATAAATTACAAAGTAAAACATATAACAAATTAATGCAATTATAGACAAAAAAATAGAATGCCACAATGTAAAAATTTAATTTTAATAACAAATTTATACTTGGGCAATATGTCGACACGACAGTATCTAATACCTATTTTACGATCAATGCTTTTTTTTTTATTTGTTTGCTATTTTTAATTTTATTTAATGTAGTTAAATCTTCACATGTAAAAAATCAAATAGTATGTCTTCTTCTCAATTTGCTCCATTCCCCTGGGAACTACCTCCACAATCTGAAAACCATTGCTTTACAAAAAACATTAGACCAGATCGACTTTCTAGGTAAAACATTAGTCACGCTCAGCCAATCAGATTTCTGGTGCACTGCTACTGAATTTTTAAGATGAGGTAAAGATTCAGTACAACACGAAATAGCATCACTAATGTTTAGAAAAAAGGGTTTACAAATATTTTTAAAAGAAAAATATATTAACGATAAGCTTGTGTTTTTATGTCTCTAACCAAATAGAGTCAAATTATACGCTGGTTATGCTGACAAGTAAGAAATGAAATCTCAATACGGGAATCTGCAACGACGATTGACGATTTGCCAGATTTAATGGAGAACCGATTTTTGGTTGCTTGGCAACCTCTATCTTCTGCTTTGTGAGTGAGGCAAGTTTCTTAAGCTTTAAACCCATTGATTAGATAGAGAAAAGCAATACAAGTATATTATTAATTTATTAAAAAATTAATTATTCGAAATTTTTTATTAATTAATAATAAAAAAAAAAATGCATTAATAATTTTTTTTATATTATTATTATAATTTCAAGTAGGTAATAAAAAAGATGAATAATAGAAACAAACAATAACGATTGGAGGGGAAATTGTGACTCAGTGGAGAAACTGCATGGCCATTCGGAAAGGAGGATATCGGAACGTTAATGAATAATATTCAGAACAGCGCGAGGTCTTTTGCGATTTTTAAAATCAGAAATGTCGTAAACATAGTTGATTAGATCATTCAAAACAGAATTATTGATATTTGGAATGGAATTATAAAATTTTTTTGCAGTTTTATACACAAATTGTTTAAAACTTGGAAGGGAAAGAGCATGTCTGATATCCTCATTTCGGAAAAACCAAGGCGAATTTGTAATCATACGTAGGATTTTATTTTCAAGTCTTTGTATGATCTCGAAATTCGACGGAGCGGAAATCTGCAAGGAAGAAACGATTGTTTTAGTTAGTTTTAAACATTTCGCATTCAATACAAATTGGTGTCCGATTTATGATACAGTGGCACCAATTCTGCCAATTTACAATTGGGCACCAATTCTGCAAATGGCAATTGGCAACATGCAAGTGGCAACTTGGAGAATGGAACAGGTTCGAATTGGTTAATGACATCCACTGTAGGCGTTGTTATAAGAAACGAGGAAAGTTAATGAAGATTGTGCTATCGTGTGTTCCTCGCATCGGCAATCAAATTGCATGGTGGAAGTCTTTTCAGATCTTCACCCATAAGACAAGCAAATGTGGGGCAGTTACCTTTAAAAGTCTTTTTTGATGCTAGTCTTCTAAAAGTTATTTATTCCACTTATAGGTCAATGGCCCACAAGTGGACCACGAAGCCAGCAGATTATAAACAAATAAATAAATAATTAAAGAGAATAATAATATATATTGATACAATCATTGAACGATTAAGCCAATAGATTATTCCAAATGCAGAAATTGGCAAAATTATATACGGAGGTCTACTATTTTCAAAAGAAAAGTATGAAAAATTAGCAGCGATGTATCAAACTCAGTTTACTGTTGAATAGTTTATCATTACTGATGTCTGCAAAGTGACTGGCAAAAGATCACGGTCTCTTTGACCACTGCATTAGAAGAAGGAGGACTTTTAGTTTATCATTTAAATCACCAGTTCGAAAAAAGCATTTGAAACGTATTTTTTCCAAAAATTATGCTTCAACAACAACACTCCCCCACAAAAGGACATTTCAATATTATAAACATATGTAAGTAAAATTCAATCCTCACCCGGAGTAGTTTGTTTTTAGGGATCTGATGGCAGAATGACTAGCGCTCTGGCGTTCGATGCCACAGCTTTGCATTGAGTCCCGGCGGTACCATGGAGGTTTGTAATAGTACGAAATCCACTTTAAGCCGTAGGTCCCAGTCTATTATGTCTGGAAGAGCGTTGGACATAGGACTGACAACCCTACACCGTAAGGAGGAAAACAACATCTCATGTTTAGGAATCTTCCAGTAGGCAGACGGCCTTGGCCCAGCATGGGGCTCTTGCGTCAATGATGATGATGAGTAAAATTGCTTTCACTTTCATTTTAAAATTATTTATTTATACATCAAATTGTGACAAGGTAGAATTTGATTCTCAGCTTTAAAGTTTATTTTATCAGCTTAAAGTTTAAAATTTCAGTTTCACTTTAATAATTTTGCAATTTAAAATAAAAAAATGAAAATGGCATATTGTGCATGAATTTGTCTGCCATTCGTTTATTTTTAAAGCGTGAAATGAATAATTTACCCATGTGCGAAAAAGTCAATGATAACAGAACGTTAAATTCTTTTTTATTGGCATCAGAACGTTAATTCGTTCATATTGACGTCAGAACAAACATTAACATTCGTATTGACATCAGAACGTTAAATTCGCACGTGCAAATCATGGTTTCTTGTCATTCGATGAACTATGCTGAAGTTATTATTTGTTATTTTATAATAAAGTATTATTAAATTGCAACCAATACAACGTTTTGAATCCGAATCCAGATGAATATTTTCATATAAACTCGAAAAAATATTTGAATAAAATTGATTTATAAAATTTAAATGATTTAGAAAGAAATTAAATTTAAATAAAATAAGATTTTATTAAATTTAAATAAAATATGATTTAGAAAAAAAATAAAAAATTTTAAGACATATTTTTTATATGAACAAGAAAAAAGCAAACAGAAAGGTTAGTTGCTTGTAATGAAAGTTATCTTTGAACAAGAAAACTGACAATAAAGAGAGTAACTATATTTATTTTTATATCTGGCCACATATTTATTTGGAATACTACAAGGCGTACCCCATGAGAATCACTGGAGTAAGGTGAAAAATTGTTATAAAAAACGTAATAAGTCATTTATCTTCCACATTGTAATCATCCGGTGTAATGTTGGTTACAGTTTAGAAAATAAAAACAATTCAGAGAACAATAACAATAAAAAATACACATTAATTTTTTTCATTCAAAATGAGACTTCAAAATTCCTTTTTTTTTCCTTTTCAGAATAGGAAATCAAAATTCTTTTTTTTTTCTTCCAGAATTCTTTATAATTTTGAATAATCGAAAGCAAACGATTTCATTTGGAAATTTAATGCGAGAAATTGTTATAAAAAAAAAACGAATCATTCGTCTTCCACATTGTAATTATCTGGTATAATGGTTACAGTTTAGAAAATAAAAACAATTTGGGCAACAATAACAATAAAAAATACACACTAAATATATTTTTTTCTTTCAAAATGAAACTTCAAAATTCTTTTTTCTTTCTTTCAAAATGACACTTCAAAATTCTTTCTTTTTTCTTTGAGTATGAGACTTCAAAATTCTTTTTTTTTTTTTCTTTTCAAAATGAGACTTCAATATTCTTTTTTATTCTTTCAGAATTCTTTATAATTTCGAATAATCGTAAGCAAACGATTTCATTTGGAAATTTAAATATTTTTTTTATGAGCAACCGTAAGTGAAGCAAGGGAACAGATGGTCTTTTGTTGTTGTTTCGTTTGAGGGGAGAAGAAAAAAGTGCTGGCCTCAAAAACCACGTGCTCTCTGTCCAAAGCACGTGCTCCATCGATCCAGGGTAGGTGTTGCACCCATTTTTAGGCGCAACCATCCGTTTCAGTCCACGTGTCTGGCACCTCGGAAAGTTCAAGCGCCGAGGCTGTAAATGCGGAAACTCTCCATCATTTTCTAAATTCAGAGGATTCTCCTTTGCAACACAGTAGCGCTTCTGGTAGCAACTGCGGCATTAAGTAACTATGAGTTGAGGAACGGAAATATTTGGGAACATTTTTCAAGCAAAGAAGAAGTACTGGAAGGTTAGAGTGTTAGAAGTTTGAACAGCAAACGATTTTTTATAGTAGAACCTTTTAAATCATAATTGTATTATTCAATCAAAACCGATTCTTCAAACGATTCCTTCGATAAAACGATAATTTAATCAAATGAGTCTTAAATTTTTCTAAAGTAAAACTTTTTTTAAATTGAATTTACTTTTAGTGTTTTTAAATTGCATTTCCTTTTAGAAGCTTTATTTTAGAAAAAAATTACTTTAAAAATTTACTTTAGAAATTAAATTTACTTTTAGTGTTTGTAGAAGCTTTTCTTTAGAAAGAGTTACTTTAAAAATTTAATTTTTATTGTTTGTAAATTGCATTTACTTTTATAAACTTTATTTTCAAAAAAATTGCTTTTTAGAAATTGAATTTACTTTTTAGTGTTTGTAAATTGCATTTACTTTTTAAGCTTTATTTTCGAAAAATTGGTTTAGAAATTGAATTTATTTTTATTGTTTGTAAATTGCATTTACTTTTATAAGCTTTATTTTCGAAAAAAATTGGTTTAGAAATTGAATTTATTTTTTAGTGTTTGTAAATTGCATTTACTTTTATAAGCTTTATTTTCGAAAAATTGCTTTAGAAATTGAATTTACTTTTAGTGTTTGTAAATTGCATTTACTTTTAGAAGCTTTATTTTCAAAAAATTACTTTAGAAATTGAATTTACTTTTTCGTGTTTGTAAATTGCATTTACTTTTAGAAGCTTTACTTTAGAAAAATTTATTTAAAAATTTTCTTTGCAAATTCTGAAAACAGCTTTAATTTTTTAAATAATACATTCGACAGTAGATAATTACAAATAATACAAAAATAAAGGATTACAAATTTTTAATGTATAATTAAAAATTAAAATTGGAAGATTTATTATAAAAATCTAATATAATACATTCACTTTATAAACATATATAAAGTATTTTGGTTATTCACCTTAAATAAATACAATATTTTCAATAGATAGAAATAAAAAAAATGAATATCGAATAATATTTAGAATTATTCGTGTTGTACAAATGAATTTAGTCTAAATGAATCTAGAACTTTTTGATGGGTTTTTTTTAAAGACATAGGTTTCAAACAAATTATTCAAATTTAATTTTCATGTTCTTATCTTCCAAACAGTTAACTAATGATAATATATCTTCTTTTAAGGATAGAGAACATGTTCGAAGCTGGAACAATTACTGTAGTAGTATACCAGATCATTTAGAATCACAACATACCTTGTTACAGATTACAGTGTGATTACTACGGAAGCACTTTAGTATGGTAATGAGTGGCATTGGAGCCGATTAGAATGATAATTATTCTAAACCCATTATTCTATAATGGGCACCGATTCTGCTTCGAACCTATAGTCAAGGTAAATGACTTATTTCAAACTAAACTATTATCAAATGATTTCTTCAATATATTTTAAGTTAATACTTTACCACAAGTTTCCTTTAAATATCAGATCGATTCGATTAAAAATGGATGATACCACAACCCTAATACAATCAAAAATAAATACAGGAAAAAAACAAAAAGATAAGTTGGCATACGTGGAAATGATATCATTATTTCTAAATCACAAACAAAATGTCAAAAATTGAGTTAAGATGCATCGTTAACCATAATTTCAATGCTGACAATGACAAAACGGTATTTATACTTGAAAATTTTAAGTGCAAAGAATAATTTTTGACTATACATTTGTTATGATTTCGTTATAATGGTAAGAAAATGTCTCAGAGTACCAATACAACTGTTTTGAAAGAAATTGAAATATAAAATATGTTGTTGTTTCTTATCCCACTCGGCCGACAGCAACATCTAAAGTATCAAGTCCAAAAGCAAGTTCATCCGTGTGGTCTCATAGAAGGAAGAAAAAAGGGATGCAGCTTCTGTTGTGACGGAAGATAGGGTAGGTAGAAGAAGTCTGACGAACTTTGAGAAGTCTGATGTTTCTTTTAGGCGGAACTACCCCGCATTTACGGGAGAAAACCCAGAAAACTCACACCAGGTAGTCTGACCAACAAGGCGAAATACTGACCATCCCAAAACCATCGAGTCTCTTCGAATTTTGAAACAGTGTCTACAAAAAAGCCGCCAGCGGACTGAACCTTAGCCCCTCATGCTCACCAGCGGCGAGCGTTGCGAAAAGTTAAATTACCCCAGACATTGTTTGTACACAACAAAATTTTAATATGTTTGATTAAATATGCATATATTACATATTCTAAACAAAGCTAATTACATATTTTTCTACAATTATTTGCAATAATTTTTCTACAATTCCTATTTTATTTGCAATTATTGTGCTATTCTTTTATATTCAAAATTTTTAAATCTTGTTGGAATAACATTTTTAGTTTTTAAATATAACAATCTTTACTTTGGATAAATACAATTATTATAAATAAATTAGTATCATTGATATTTTCCTGAAATAAAATGAATAAATTTCTTACCTCAAAATGTTTAATTTTAATCTTTCTTATATCTGTTTAATTTATTGATACTTAAATTGATGAATGATATTTTAAAATTCCAGTACAACTTTTATATAAAGTGAATTTATGTCAACTGAAAGATATAAAAATATCATCACAACGAAGAATTGAAAACAATAATCGAAAGAAAAGAAAAATAAACAAGACCTTATGAATACATTTATATGCCCATTAAATCACTGAATAAAATGAAAACATTTAAATCAAAACAGCTGCCTCAAAAATTACACAACACACTTCTTCAACTGTCATATTCGATTTACTTTCTAGAACAACGAAAACAACTCGCGCAGAATTTGTGACGGCTTTTGTCTTTTGAATCTTATTTTATCTTAATTTTATGAAATTCCTAAGAGACGCTAGAAACCATAAACCACAACCTCTATTGTCCCATGATTTATATTTCTGCATCTTCATTTTTGGAGCTATTGAAAATTATGGTTCATTGTCATGATATTGTTTTTCTACCAAGTCACGTTCCGCAGCATTCATCTACCGCTCTTAATAAATAAGTAAATATCGAACCATTTTTCTTAACGTCGATGACTATAAGGCGACGTGTACTAGGTTTATAACCCTTTTCCTATAGATTTAGTAATGTACTAGATTATATGGGCCTCTCCTTTCATTAACCTAATGGACATTCATAAAGTAAGAATGACCACGATATAAAAAAAATGACAAAATCGATCATGGCACTCTTTTATTTGTTTATTGTTTAGCATTTTTGTGTCGTGTTTATCGTTTATTTTAATAGAAGTTCATAATGAATAAGAAACACTTTTTTTTACCAAGATGCATCATAAATACCATCGATTCTAATCTTCATAAATAATGCAGAACATTTAAGTGCATTCTGAAAGAACGTAAAACCCATGAACAAAAGCAATTACCGACTAGACTGCATCAATTTTCTGGGTTGTCAATAACAGATTTTATTGATGGTGTAGTATATTTTTAGAAAATGATCACCTTCCATTACCATGGCTTGATGATGGAAGGATGATCGCTATCCATCAATCCACATAGGTGTTCCACCAATTGGTGTTCAATCAATCCACACATTATGTTCCCCGTTTTCATACCATGAACAACCCATCGATTGATGGGAAAATGCCTTCTGGGGGGATTTTTAGGAGTAACTCGCACCCATTTGCATTGTGTAGGTATTTAAGAAAATGATCATCTTCCATTGATCACCTTCCATTACAAAGGTCTAATGATGGAAAGAAAATCACCATCCATTCACATCTGTGGGCCTCATGTACCACGTTTGCATACCATGAACAACCTACAGATTTATGGACAGTGCCTTCTGGGAGGAATTTTAGGGGTAACACGCACCCATTTGCATTTTCGTATAGGTATTTAAGAAAATGATCACCTTCCATTATAGTACAAGGGAATCAAATATCGTGGTGCTCCCGAATAATATTGACTGTGTTGATTGCCAGCTCAGAGTATAAATCCTGTTCCGAGGGAGGGTCCAGACAATGCATGGCATGCGCAATCCAAGACAGGATGAGGAGTAAGCTCGACATCCGGGCAGTTGTCACATTTGTGATATTTTTTAACGCCGTCAGCAGAAATTTTAATATTTTTGTGGTGCTTCAACCTTAATCCTGTGAGAGTAGTAGCTGTTCTTCTGACGACATTTAGTTCTGTTATTTGGTAACACATTCATTTTACCGCTACTATTAAATCCACTTGTAAGAGCAACCAGTACATCACGACTAAGACTTCATGATTCTTGGTTGGCCAATCTCTTATCCTCAACTGGATGTTTCGCCTATTTGTAATCACTTTTGATGCTTTCTAATATGTATGTGCATAACGTGAAGAATTGACAAGACTCGTCGTTGTCGAAATGCTTTATTCTATTTAAGCGATTTTTATCGAAGCTCGATAAATCATTACATTTTGGTACATTACAACAAGAAGCATCACTGTTGTTCACAGAACAGATCTCTGGATCTACAGAACATATTTCTGGACTACAGAATAATTCACAGAACACATATATCTTTCGTCTCAATATTCTTATCTGCCATTGGGGGCCTAGCAAACAACTTCATTTGTGTAGCACATATATAACTTTGTGAAGCACACAAATAGCTTTCATATTTTGAATAATAGGCGCATGTTTAATAAAATACACAACATTTTACGTACCCTACGATGAATGTAACGAATAAGTAAATGAATTCTTGTATTATTAAATAATTAAAAATAAAATTATAATATTTCAACTAATTAAATACAATTATTAATAAAGCCATTACATATCCGACAGAAAAAACGCGGTATTGTAACGATACAACGATAACATTATTAGGTATTAAACTTGATTGGCGGAAATAAAGTAATTCAAAATTCAGTTTATTATTTTACCTTTTGAAAAATAACAAGCTTCCGTTCGTCAGTATATATTTCAATATTATAACAGCCCTATTTTTAATAGAGATGGAAAAAAAAAGATTAGAGTATTCATTCGCATTCATAAAAGGAATGATGAAAACAAATAAGATTGATGGTTAAGAATTTGCATGAGATTAAAATGTTATTTACAGCGATAAATTCAACATAAATTAGCTATTAAACTTAATTGGTATTATGAATTACAATTACTTTTTATTATGAATATGATTCATTTAAAATTCGCTAGTTTATTTCAATATGAAATTAAAAAGATATGCATTAAAACCGCTAATCAACTATTTAGAACATATGTTATATAACGTGTCACGTCACGGTTGATAAAATAAAAATGCGGAGATAAAATGGCAGCGAAGTAGTTTAATTCTTAATAAAGAAAAATCTTAATTAATTCCACTAAAGATTGGAGTATTTATTATCCGTCTCTTAACATTATTTAAATATTAATTCATTTTTTGTTAATAATACAATTAAGTTATTCATTTTGAAGTTCAAAATGTTATTTTTTTCTTGAGAATGAAAATAGTTTCTTAATTAATTGTGACATTAGGTATCAATACAATTTATTAAAGTTAAATTTTTATCAATTTTTACAATCTAAACATTTTTCCGAACAATTATTTTTTATTAACCATATTCATAACACATAATAATTATTATTTTGTAAGCATTATTATAAAGGGCATTTATATTATGCTAACTCACAGTTAAAATAATTAGAAATTTTTTTATTAAATAATAAAATATCTCCAAATTATTTGCATAAACTGGTAAATTGAACGGCATCAAAATTCTAGAATTGTTTGTTAAATATCAAAATATTATCCAAATTATTTACATAAAGTATGACATAGAAAATAATAATAAAGTTAAAGAATTGTTTGTTAAATATTAGAATATCTTCCAAATTATTTACATAAAATGACATAGGAAATGATAACAAAAATTTAAGAATTGTTAATTAAATAACAAAATATTACCCAAATTATTTACATAAAATATGAAAAACAAAAATCAAACTAAAAATTAAGCAAATTTCATTTTGTTTAAAACTTAAATTTGTTTCGACACATATTTTTAAAATATTTTAATGATTAATTGAGATTTTGTCAAATTAATAAAAAAATTAAATTTTCGCTCATAAGAAAAGCCAATTGTAAATTATATTATAAAATTTTAAAAAAACAATAATTACAATTCTTCTCTTGTATAATATGCATAATTTCTGTAAGATATTAAATACATGTTTTATTTCTTTAATATTTCTAGGAAACAATGAAACCTCCCTTTTTTAGAGGCAACAGTTTTTCGACCTAAACATTGACAATAAGCCCGATCCCTCTACCTACCCTTGTACATGATCATCCCAATAATATTAATAGCCTTCCTCGCAAGACTACGCCCATGTTCCCGCGAGATTGGCCTGTCTAGACTTGACACGAATTAAGTAGAAGGGACACAGGTTATTTTCTCATTCAGAAGGCCATCTTAGAAAACTATAAATCTCTTTCTTAATTTGTTTGTGTATGGACTTGTATTTCGTATTACTTAAAACTAAAATGTTGAAAGACCTACTTTTTAGTTTGAAGAAATTTTTATCTGGGTCATAATAATTATCATTATTTTTTGTTGTTGTTGTTAAGTAAAAATAGTAATTTCTACTGTTTTAAATTATGAATTAAAAATCGTCTGCTTTCATCAGGGATTTTCTTAATATTTACGAAAATAAATTAAAATAATTAAGATGTTAAATAAATTGGATTTTGTGCGTTAACAATTAAAAAAAGTAATATTACGAGATTCGTAATAAAAAATTCCGAACGAGTTCTAACGAGTTCTTTTTTAAAATAACACAAAAGCAGTAATTTTTTATAGCACATTTTCATAAAAAAACGAAAAAGCAATTGATTGAAAAAATCGTCTGATTTTATGATGATTTTTAATGAACACAAAAATAAATAAATATAAATAATTAAGATGTTAAATAAATTGGATTTTTTTTAGAATTTATTATCGTCTTTTTATTTTTTTAGAATTTATTTATTAATTTATTTTAGAATTTATTATACTTAGAATTTATTATTTATCGTCTGATTTTGTCATGATTATCTTAATAATCACAAAAATAAATATAAATAATTTAAATGTTAAATAATTGAAAAGAAATACTATATTTTCTCGGAATTGGTAATAGTATAATCATGTTCATAATCAAAAATACTGAAAGAATATTAATTAATTCTTTTTAAATAACACAAAAATGTAATTTTTATAGCAATTTATCAAAAAAAAAAAAAAATCCATCATTGATTAAAAAAATCGTTTGCTTTCATTGAAAAATTTTCTAATGTTGATTAAAAAATAAAACAGCATACATATTCAATATCTATTTAAATAAATTAAATTTCAAAACAGTGTATTAATCAATACGTTTGTTTTGGTTTAAATAAGTTGTTTAAAATTTTTAATTGCGTATTTATTTTATTCATACGTTAGCCTTGCATAATCAATCAGCTTGACGCCAGATTACATTAATTAATTACGACATAAAATAGGTTTAGATAGGATAACAGTGACTTAGACGGAAAAAATGGTAAATATATGACAAAAGCTAAGCGAAGCCTGCATTTATGAATATTCCTTCGACTATAAATTATGGTTAATTTTTGTAAGGCAGAATTATTCACAATATAGTTACAACTACAACTAAGAATATGAATTATGACAGAAATTAATATATATATATATATATATATATATAGTTTGTATTAATCTGTGCTTATGAATATCGTAAGGTGTAAAGGTAAAAGTGTAGTTCGTACCTGTAGCATGAATTTTATTGTTTACTACAGATAATGTGATATTTATAGCACAGATACGGCAATAGACAGAAAGATTTAAGTTTGGAAATTACGACAATTTACCTCTGTGATACAGATCTATGTGTGTTGCAGTGCATCGGTAGTCAAACTTATGTATTATGTATACCACGAACATCCCACCCATGTATGATAAAGGAAGAGATAATATGGGAAAAAAATATACGAGAAAAAATCCATCAAGCAATCTGAATATCGATGGCAGAGATATTTATATATATATACAAGCTGCTGTCTAAATCTCCAAACAAATCCATCCTCTTCCGTTTCTAGCAGTAGTAATTGTAAACTATTGACTAACTCTCTGGCGCTAGGTGCCACAGGATTCGGATTCGAGTCCCGTTGGTGCCATGGATGTTTGCATTTGTTCGAGATCCATTTTAATTATCCAGTTCCGGTCTAATAAAACTGCAGAACGTTGGACGTAAAGCTGACAACTCTATTCCATAAAAAAAAGCATCTCCTGCTTCGGAATCTGCCAATAGGCAGACATTGTCTCTAATGCCCGGCAGTTAGTTAATTGTAAACTATATCTAGCTAGAATTAATTAGTATGAAAACGGAATTCACACAAGTTTTTAAATATAATAATTCCAACTTGTTTTTCTAGTAAATTATAGCATATCACTGAAAGGCAAGGGACCACTGTTCAAGTGCAGATTGAAGTAAAAGCTAAAATGCAATCGAAAGTTATAATAATGCGTGGACTGATGGCCAATTGGCTAACGTTCTGGCCTTTGGTACCACAGGCTTCAGTTTCGAATCCTGCGGTGCCATGGAGGTTTGTGAGTGGTTCGGAATCCACGTTAAGCTGTAGATCCCAATTAGCCTAAACTGTGTAAAAATAACAGCAGAGAGACAAACCAAACCATAGGACAATGCAACGTTCGTTTACATGTTTTAGTTTGTCACAATCTAAAAGTTTTGAGACAGGAACTGAAAAATTCTAGGTGATTCAAAATTTAGTGGTGCATCATCACTGCCAACGAGCACAAAAGAAGGTAAAAAAAAAATTAAGTAGTGGATAACACAACCAGTCCAACACAATCCAATATTCCTCAATTGCCATTAAAAGAGAAATCAAAATCTTGTAGAATGGCACTTAGTGTTAGAGAAACGAATCAATGAGAGAGCGGGGCTCTTTCATTTCGGAGCCGAGCAGACATTCCAATTACTCCCATTCCCTAGATTTATAGCTCGAGATAAAAGACACATTCGTAAGTTTCAAATCAGATTCTGGCGACAGGGAAAAGCCATATTCGCTTATCTATCGATTTTCGTACTGGGAGAACTTGTTGCTGCAGTAACAGAGGTCATATGAGAAGTCATATAACATAAAAATTATTTTCATAATAATTTTTATTAATGTTTTGAAACTGTATTTTTATAATGTTAATACAATATTTTTAAATTTTCAGTTCCACATCAAATCTTTTTGATTGTTTAGTATTAGTTTAATTAAAGCGAAAAGCTTGAATGATAGTTACATTGTGATATATGTCTGCTTCACATAAAATAATTGTATTGAGGAGTAATTTTATTAAGTTACTTTGCTTCAATGCACACACAAACACATATATATAAATATATTTCACCGATATCTCGGTATATACTAGGGCTGGAAGTTGAAATCGAACTTATTGGGAACTAAATATTGTAGTGATGTGGGTACAAGCAGAAAGATTGCAACTGGGTGTTGTTAGGTTGACATACTTGAGGCACAGGTTGGAGAACTCACAGCTTTATTTGCACTCGCACAAGCACCCCACACATACAATTAGAATCATACAATGTTTAACACTTTTAAAGATAAATAATTATAGATTCGTGGATGGACTCCACTTCTAAGCCAAAACCCGATACTCGGTTACTCGTAGGGTGCGTGAAATTTTCTTCCTCTGCGGTGAGAGGGCAACTAATACGCAGGATTGTGCTAAATAAATTTTTCTCGGGATGAGAGACTATAAACTAAACGTTTCTCAGCCGGAGCGCAGGTTGCTCTGTACTTCCTCTCGGGTGAGAGCCTCAGGGCAAATGACCCTTTCTCCTGTACGCCACTGTTGTCAATATATAGGAGGAAGCACAGTTATAATATATTTACAAAACTGATATTAAGAAATTTAATACTGATTTACAATAAATAAAAACGAGTTTCATACATTCAAATATCTTCATTAAAAATAAATGTGTATTAAAAAAATAACTTTTTTCTTTAAAAATTGCTCTCTCTCTCCTTTTCAAACTCGACTCATACATTCTTTTTTTACAAGTCTTTCTTATTAGCAAAAGCAATGACATCTGCTTCATCTCACAGAAATTGCATTATTTCGAGCTTTTATTCTAAAGTGTGCCATTTGCATTTTTTGGCGCACTTTTATGTATTATTTATTTTATTTCACACTCATTCTCATTTTAATCTCGTTAATAAAAATTTAATTGGCACAAATCAATTTTACTGTGATTTACACGCATATAATATCGAAAGGAAGAGATCATTGAAGTTAATTTAACATGCAAGGTCACAAGCGTCCACTGTTCGCTAGTGTTTCCTAATTAAAACGTTGAACGGGGAATAACCGGAATATAATGCGGAATTTACATTCATTACATACACATACAATGGGGAACTCCCTCTCCCAAAGATAACATCACATTGCATAACTTTCAATTATTTGATTTAAAAACATTGAATGGGGACTGTTTGCAGTCGATCTAAGAGACGTTTTGCTGTGACATACTAAAAAAAGGGATAATTTTAAAACATTTCCTTCAATAGAAAAACAATACTAGAAGCCTGATGGCCAGCGCTTTGGCCTTTGGTACCACAGGCTTCAGGTTCGTATCCTGGCGGTGGTATGGATGTTTGCTAGTATTTTTTAAAATCAATTATATTATTAATTTTCTTTTCATTGGCGCAACAGCTCTTTGGTGGGGTAAGGCCGTGGAGACGCTTCCTTTTATGGGGTAGGGTTATCAGCCCTACGCCCAGCAGTCATATTAGACTGGGACCTACTGTTTAAAGTGGATTCAAAATCACTGCAAACATCCATTCGAAACCTGCAACCGAGCGCTAGTCATTCAGCCATCAGGCTGAGTGACTACAACGATATATAATATTATTATCAATTTATAATATTATATCATCAATATTTTACAGTATATAATAATATTTCTTTTTAAATATTGAATTAAACTAGATTGGTATATCATTGTAAAAACAAACACCAAAAATATTCAGAGCTTTGTTTGTCGCTCTACGGTCATTTTGTGCACACTTTAGGCTAATTAGACCGAGACCAGTTTATGTGGATTCCTCACCACTGACAAACACCACGCCACTGCCAGGATTCAAACCTGAAGACTGCTACTACCAAAGGCCAATGCGCTAGGCAATTGGACATCAGGTCACACCCAAAAGTCTTAAGAGAAATTACAACACAATTATGCAAAATGACCTTATGTTGCAAAATGTCAATTAGTATACCTCCCCTAAACATTAAAAAAAAAAAAAAATTTGAAATTTTTTTTTTATCATTAAAGCTCAAATTCCAATAAAATGAACATTAAAAAACTAACTGACTTTCGATTGACGGAAAATAAATGAAACAGAGTTCAAACAAAAGATATATATATATATATATATATATATATATTCCTGGATAGATAGATAGTTAGATAGATATAGATATATATAGATTTCTTTTCCCAAAATAGCCAAAATGCAATTCCAGTTCAAGTACAGCGGAGCATTAATATCATTCAAACGAGTGAGTTATGCAAAGTGGTCGAAAAGCATGTGGATCACCTACAAACTAAAAAAAAAAAAAAAGGTGTGTTTCACTTGGATCCATTTGGGGAAGGCGGCGATGCATGACATGAGTCACGGCATCTCTTACCTGTGGATGGCCTTGCTACACTGCACTACTTGCAGTGGCCGCACTCGACTGCATCGTGCACATTTCTCAAACAATTAAGCATGGCAGTTTTCGATTTCTACAAGTTTAGAAGAAACGAATAGCTAATGACCTTTGGCTAGAATTGCGAACGGCAGATTTCATTCAAGGCAGATAATTTACATTTTTATAGCTAAAGGCTGAGTTTTCCAAAAACAATGACTCTAGATGGCCTTTGGGATGTACATTTAGCTCGAAATTGAAAATTTCTTCAAGACGAAGAGATTTTTACGTAATTATTTATGAAATTCTTATTCAATATAATATACAAACTAATTTAATATTTGATTCTAACATATATTCTCATGTTGTTTCTTATCCCACTGGGTCGACAGCAACGTCTAGACCAAGTTCAAGAACCCGTGTGGTCTCATGGAAGGAGGGAAATGGGATGGAGGACAACTTGTCTTGCGATGGAGTACCCGTCTCACTTCGATCCGTGATGATGAAGGAAGGGCAGTGGCTTCCTGGAGAACTACCCTTTATTGGAGTATCGCACGAGAGAAAACCCGGAAACATCCCACCAGGTAGTCCGACTCACGAGACAAGATGCTGAACATCCCAAAGGACATCTACAGTCATTGTTTTGGAAACAGTGTCTACAACAAAGCTGCGACCGGATTGAACCTCGTCCCTCATGCTCACCAGCGGCGCGCATTGCCACTGAAAGATTCGGGCATATATTTTCACTAATTTCATATTCTAAAATCATTTTAATTGTTGTAGACAATTGTTGTAGTTTATTTCAAACACGAGGAGACGTTTGAAATAAACTACAACCCGGCGTTTGTTTGATATTCAACATTTGCTCGTAAGGCAAAGCGCCGGGTGGGTTTTTTCCGGATTTTCTTCCATAGGATACGCAAATGCGCGATATCTACCCCTAAAATTCCTTCCAGAAGACACAGCCCTCCTGCTTCAGCGATTCGGAGCCAAGTCAGATTTCTACCTACGTGCTCCATCACAACAGAAGCTGCCTTCCCTTCCTTCCATCCATGACTACTCATGGAATGTCCATCCAGGATGAGTGGCAACAACAAGACATGATTTAAATACTGTACATGGGCCTGAATGGCCGATGGAATGTCTGGCACTCTGTCCTTTTCGCCCTGGAGGTGCCATGGATGTTGTAGTGGTTCACTTTAAACCGAGGATGAGTGATCTTCAGTTACACGCAAAAGATAACTTTTATTTCAATGTTTGCCATTTAAAACAAAAAAAAAAATACTGAACATGCTGAAAGTGAGGACTTAAAAAAAAAAGAAACACGGTTCTAAAAGAAATTTTAACATATAGTCCGATCACCAATCGCGTGGAAAATTGGAAAACGGTCGAGTCAGATGGATTCATAAAGAATGACGTCATAGGGAAGAAAATGCCATTTAAGAGGGAGTTTAATTACAATAAAAAATAATTAATTCAAATTTTACATTATATGAATATTAAAAGAAAAATTGTATGGAAAAAGGTGCACTCTAACTATTATACCTTTTTCTTTTAAACCAATTTTGCGCGACCTGATGGTCAATTGGCTAGCACTCTTTGGTACCCCAGACTTCAGTCTCAGTTTGGTACTACAGGTTCAGGTTCGGTTTGGTACTACAGACATCAGGTTCGGTTTAGTACCACAGGTTCAGTTCAGTTTGGTACCACAGGTTTCAGGTTCGGTTTGGAACCGCAGGCCTCAGGTTTGGTTTAGTACCACAGGTTTCAGGTTCTGGCGGTAATGTGGCTGTTTGTGAGTGGTTCAGAATTCACGTTAAAACGTAGGTCTCGTTCTAATGAGCCTACCGTGTGCAAAAAATGACCGTAGAGCGATAAACTAAACCAGTTTTGCGCTGTATATATCTAACTAGCACCCCGAAGTAAGTTATCAAATCTTCAGTTTCCGTTGTTCAACAGGATGTTTACCCTTCCAAGCTTACTTAGATACTTAGGCTCTTAATGTTTATACTTTGTAACAATCATCGTTAAATTAGTAATGTTTTACATGCCCTCTTTCAAATGCGGCCAAGGAAACTAAACGGAAGGATGCAGCTAATCTGCATACCACATTACAAATGTATGCCTGAATTCCGGAAAAAGGGGGAAGGGGGAAACAAGGATCTACACCGCAGAAGAAAAAAATCCGACAATCTTACATTGATATTATTTCAGATGTTGAAAGTAATAAAATTCATTGAAAGATGCATAATAAAAATTGGATCTAAATAAGATATGGCATTTTTTTTGAAATCTGCTATGAAATCCAGCAACCTCAGCTTTAAAATTTTTGGAAATGCGTCACTTTTAAAGTTACCAATGACCAACAAAAATGATCAAGAATATGTTTGCGTAAATTTTAAATGACGGTCGCAACTGTTTGCTTTTTAAAACATGTGCCTTAAAATTTTACTAGTCTTTGTTTAATGAAATAGCAAAATAGATAAAAAAAAAAAGAGTTTAAAAAGTTTCATCGGTATTTTTTATAATGATCTAGAGAAAACATGCTCAACTCGTGGTTCAGTGGTAACGTGCGCCTCTGGTGAGCATTAGAACTACTACTTCTACACCACACCACACCACACCACATCACTGTGCCTAGAGCAGAGTTGCCCTTTTGCAGTTTGGAAATGGTGTGGGTAAGAAAAGTCTGATTAGGCTCTGTGATGCTCTACGGTCATATGAGACCGGCTTAAAGTGAATACCGAACCACTACAAACATCCATGGCACCACTGGGATTCGAACCCGAAACTTGTGGTACTGAACGCCAGAGTGCTAGACACTCGGTCATCAGTCACCGAACATTGGAACTGAGGTTTAATCCGTTGGCGGAATTGTTGTAGACGCTGTTTCAAATAACGTGGAAACTCGATGGCATTTGTGATGTTCAGCGTCTTGTCTCATTAGCCAAACTACCTGGTGGGTTTTCTCATCTACGATACTCAATGCACGATAGTTCCCTCTTAAAGTCCTCCCGGAAGACACTGCCCTTCTCCTGAAGACACGGCTCTGAGCCAGGTCAGACTTCTACCTACGATTACTCCAATCATAACAAAAGCTGTCTCCCCATATCTCCATCCATGAGTAGACTACTTATAGGGTGTCCGTTCAGCTCTGCCCGATACTGAGGATTAGTCACAACAACAATAATAAAGATGAAGTAACTGCTGTCCGTGCCTCCTTGATAATCGAATCATCATCATCATCATCATCGGCACAACATCCCCATGGCGGGCCAGGTCTGTTTGCCTATTGGCAAATTTCGAGACAGGAGATGTTTCCTTTTAACGGGATAGGGTTGTCAGCCCTACATCTAACACTCCACTGTCATATTAGACCGAGAACTACAATTTAAAGTGGATTCCGAACCACTACAATCATCCATGGCACCACCGGGACTCGAACCCGAAACCTGTGGAGAGCTAGTGTGCAAGAGCGCTAATCACTTGCCCATCAGGCCCCGATAATCGAAACAATATATAAAAAAAAGTGCATCATTTAGTGAAAGAAACAAAATCTGTACAAATAAATCGGAAAACAAATTTTTTCAACTTTAGTCAAACATTTAACGTAAGTGACTTCACATAAATATATTTATGTAGAGTCATTTACGTAGTATGCATAAGCATTTTCTGTTCATAAATATATTATGAACAGAAATATACATATCTTAATTGTAGTCAAATAAATATATTTAGTTGGCTACAATTAAGATATGCATATTTCTGTTATACATATAAATATACTATGCATATAATATAGCAATAAAAAAAAACAATTTCAAAATAAGCGAAATAAATAATTACGTCATACACGTTTCGCATAAAGATTTGTTCATTCAATTTTCTTAATGCTTTTATCTTTTCCTCAGTTTGAAAAATATAAATGATTTCAACTTTTGCAAACACGTGCTGTTTACTATCTCCCTCACGTTTTTCAATAAAATGAAGGGAAAAAAAACCACAGAGCAATGAAATTCAGAAATATTTAACAGTCAGCTGACTCACTTAAAAACCATTGGAGCGAAATATACACGTTTTATGATGTAAACAAATGAATATTAAAGCAAATTTCTGAACAAATATGAAAATGATGCAAAATGTTAATACAAAATCGAAATGAAACAGCTTCAAATCTGGGAAAAATCTTATAATATATCTCGGCTTTACCTTGTTAAACAAAATACTTTATAATTTCAATATTGTTTGTAGTTAAAAAAAATATTACAGTACCTGAGTACATACGTCATTTTTTTTTTTTTTTATCCCACTTGGTAAACAGCCAAGTCCAAGAGCCCATGTGATCTCATGGAAGGAGGGAGAGGACGGGAGGGGACAACTGTTGTGCTAGAGTACCCGTAGGTAGAAGTCTGAGTTAACTCCGGTCACTGGTTCCTGGCTACTTGATCACTGAAGAAGGAGAGTATTGCCTTCTGGGAGGACTTTTAGGAGGAACTAACCCCACATTTGCGTATCGTATGGGAGAAAACCCGATTAACGAAGAGCCTGGTGACCAATTGTCTAGCGGTGTGGCTTTTGATACCACGGATTTCGTATTCGAAACCCGGCGGTGCCATGGATGTTTGCAGTCGTTCGGAATCCAGTTTAAGCCGTAGGTCCCGGTCTCGTAAGACCGCAGAATGTCACAGAGCCCTATCAGACTTCTGACCCACATCATTCCCAAACTGTAAAGGGGCAACTCAGCTTTAGACACAATGATGCGGTGTGTTGTTGTAGTAGTAGTAGTAGTCCGACTCACGAGGCAAGATGCTGAACATTCCAACATCATTGAGTCTCATCGCTATTTAAAACAGTGCCTACAACTATGCCGCCAGCGGCTGGAACCTCAGTCCTAATGCTCACCAAAGACGCGCGTTGCCACTGAGCCACGAGTCGGGCACATTCTTCATATTAGAATATTGAACAAGATTTATTAATAAAATTTAATGCATTTATTATATAATGATGGCTGATTATTAAATTAATCAAAAAACGAATATTCATTCTGTATCCTGAAATTTAAAGATTACAAAAAGATGCACATTTAGTTTTTAAAGAATAACAGCATTAAAAATTTATCTTGACAAAGTAATTTGATTAATTTTAATAAATAAAGTAAACGAAAATTTTCCACCCTAAATAAATAAAATAAAAGTACAATAAAAGCATAATGTCATTAAAATTATAAAATATTATTATTAATTAATAATAGTTTAATAAAAGTACAATATTATTTACATCACACAGAACAAAAATTTATAATTAGCAAGACGTATTAATTTTTTATCATAAAGTTTTTACTCCGATATACTTAGTTAAATAATTCAATTATTTCTGAGCTAATTTTATTAAAAAAATTTTTTTCGAAAGAATTGTTACACGGAAAATGTTTGACATTCCTTATTTTGAAACTTAAAATTGCATTAAAAATTCTTAAATATTACTTCATTTATAGATATTAACTGTTAACGAATACTAATTAAATTATTTTTTCAATAAAAATTTGCAAGGACTAAATTTATATTTTTGAAATATATTGATTTTGATGTATTGATTATTGAAATAAATATTGATAATTGATTTTATATTGATTATTTAAAATTATGATTAAAATACTTAAACAAATATGATTAAAAATATAAAAATATATGATTAATAAATGTTTAAAAAATATAATTAAAAAATATTTAAAAAATATATAATTGCATAAATAACAAAAATATGATTAAAAAAATATTTAAAAAAATATAATTAAAAAATATTTGTATAGATTAAAAAATATGATTAAAAATATTTAAAAAAATATAATTTAAAAATATTTAAAGAAATATAATTTAAAAAATATATTTGTATAAATTAAAAATATGATTAAAAATATGATTACAAAATATTTAAATACAGTTTTTTCAAATATTAATTCATTAATTAAATTTAATTAGTTAATTTTAGTTTATATGGGAGAAAAAATTTTATCTTCTATAAGATATTTAGCAGGATATAAATTTAGGAAAAATACCGCCAGTGGCGAAGAGCGTAGATCGCTGGAAAAACAATTTATTTTTCAGATTCTTTTTTTCATTCTTTCATTCTGGGTTCTAGTTTGAGTCAAAGGAGGGAACAAAATGGAAAATGAAACACGTGAATAAATGAGTGAGAGAGATGGAAAATGTGTATGTGAGAGAGAGAGAGATTTTTTCTAACTTAAAAAAAATGAAGGAAAATTATTTATAGAGGACTTTCTGCAATATAGCGAAAAAAAAATTTTTTTGACACTTAATATTGTGATTCTGTCATATGTATATACATATACATATTTATATTAATTGCAATTATTTAATAAAAGTAAACTAAAATAATATATTTCTTTGTTGACCTAAGTAGGAATGGGGCCTGAATGGTCGAGTGGCTAGCGCTCTGGCGCTCGGTACCACAGGTTTCGGGTTCGAGTCCCGGCGGTGCCATGGATGTTTGTAGTGGTTCGGAATCCACTTTAAACTGTAGGTCCCGGTCTAATAGGAGCGTTAACGGGGGCATTGTTACTCCGCGTCCGTGGCTTATCTTCAAGTTACACGCGCCCCTTGGGTAATGCAAAGTGAGTACGTCTGTGCAGCGCTTGCCTTAAGGCATCTAAGACCAAGCTGTCTAAATGTTTGCCAGCTGCATTAGAAAGAAAAAAAACCTAAGTAGGAATTGACGCCAAATTTTTTTTTTTTATATTTCTTGTTCATGCATAAAATCGCTTGTTAGCAAACATAAAAGTATTGACTTCGGTTTCAGTCAATACAAACACTATGGCGAACCAGTAGGTGTTTTCCGCCATGGCGTGCAGAAATGGTATATTTCACCCAAAGTTCCCCTTTCCATGGTATACATGAGAACTGTCATCATTCTAAGGGGGTGGAGCCACCTGTCCTTCATCAAATCTGAGTCACGTGACCTACCGTGGGAAGGGGTGGAGGACACCGGGGAGGAAAAAAAAAAAACTTTTAATAACGGATAACTGGCAAAGTGCATTCACCCCTCGCCAATTGTAGCCAAGGCCGGAGTGTGCGCTTAACCCCGACCTCAATTAGAACGCGGCTCCTTTTTTTTAGCCCGGAAAACGGAAGGTCAAGAATGGAGGCGATCATCGACCGACGAGAAAAAAAAAGTAACTTTTCGAATCTTTTCCGTGCCTAAGTGAGAGAGAGAGAGGTAAGGGGCCACCAGCTTCGAAGGCTGCTGGGTGCATCGTAGTAGTAACCTCATTTTTTAAAAATTCCGTTGGAACACCGCCAAGTATTCGATGGGTTTTTTTTACTCTCAAAGATACTTTGTATTAAAAAATTCCGATAGTTTTTTTTTCTGTAAGAGTTGTTTCAAGTTTCATACAGATTCATAAAAAAGACTTTTAAATACAGAGCTGTTTTCAATAAAAATTACTAATGATTTATGCTTTGTATGTGAGAGGCAAACCTGCTAATACTTGGGATTTTCCCCAAGTTCTTGGATTCTTAAGATTTTATTCAAATTTATTAAATGTTATTAAAAACGATAAAAATTTACTAAATGTTATTAAAAATTATAAGTCAAAATATAAAACTAATAAAATCATTTTATTTTTTTAGAATCTACTGGTTAGTTCACTTTTGAACTGTTCTCATACTGTTCATTAAAAATGACAAAAAGTTATTAAATGCTATTAAAAAAGATAAATGTTATTAAAACTGTTTTTTTAAATGTTATTAAAAAAGATAAAAAAAATTACTAAATATTATTAAAAACGATAAAAAACATAAGTCAAAATATAAAACTATCAAATTCATTTTATTTTTTAGAATCTTCTGGTTAGTTCACATTTGAACTTGATCTCCATTATATTGTTCGTTAAAAACTATACAAAATTATTAAATTTTTAAAAACATCGTTTTAAAAATGATAAAAAAAAAAATTACTAAATGTTATTATTAAAAACGATAGAAAAGCATAAGTCAAACTATAAAACTATCCAAATTCCAAATAATTTTATTTTTAGAATTGAACTCATTTGAACTCGTCCTCCATATTACTGTTCATTAAAATCGATAGAAAAATTATTAAATGTTATTAAAAACGATACAAAAATTACTAAATATTAAAAACAATAAAAAAAATTACTAAATATTACAAACGATACAAAGCGTAAATCAAAATCCTTCTATTTTCAGAACCTACTAGTTAGTTCCCATTTGAACTGATTCTCCATAATGCCGTTCGCAGACAATCACCCATTTAGCATTTTTTTTTTTCCGCTGGCTCTATCTCGTTTTCACCATTAGTGGCAGACGGTGCTAATGAAGATGGAGGTTGCGATGGCTACGCTCTTCTCACAGCCATGATCCAATGCATGGCTGAGCCTCGTCTGGCTGCAAATAGCCCTCTTTTGTCTTGTTCACTGACTCAGTTACACAGACTCAGTGCATCGGATTTACACAATCTTTCACCACATTCCGCGTATTGTTCTTTTTATCCGAAAAGGATGCTCCAAATTTGATTGCTGAATGTTTTGCATAAAACTTCGTAAATTCACAATTGGTGAGATAGGTTCATTTTAGAAACAAAAGAAACAATGCATATAATTTAAAAACAAAAACATCTTGAATACACACAAACAAGTAAAAAATATTTTCTTGTTTCGCGACTGAAAATTTTGCCAATTAACAGTGGTCAAGATAAAAAAAAATAATATTTAGAAAAAATAACGTTGACTTAATTCTGTTATAACAATGTAAAAATCTCATATTTCGTCAGCATATAAATCTCATATACAGTAAAAAAAAATTACACTAATAATTTTTAACGGATTATTTTAATTACAGTGTATAGAATCTTTGGAATAATATTATAATTCTATATGCTGTCCCATTCCTACCATTTGGATTGAATATTTAAAATAAAAAATAAATATGTAGTATTTTATTTTTTAATAATCGTTTATAAAGATAAACGTTTATTATATTAAAATTTTATATGCTATCAAAAAAATGCTACCATTTTGTAAATAATAAATTTTCGTAATTATAAATAAATATATATAAATATAAACAATATGTATATATATATATATATTTTAGAAATATGCATAAATATATTATAAACCATTTGCAATAAATTTTATATGTTGTCCATTACTACCAAAAAATACTTATTTTTTAAAATCTTTTTCATTAAATTTCTTGATTAATATCAAGGTTATTTTACACGTTAGACTTTAGTATTTTTCGAACTTGTACTAGGATAATAAACAAAAAAAAAACCAATAGTTTCGAACCACAAAGATGAAGACACTTTATCATAACATCAATAATTCATCTTATATTAACAATGCCAAATTATCATGAACAATGACCCCTCATTATGGTACTTCATAAACAAAAACCAGACCACAGATTAAAAACTGCCAATAGATGAGGTCAAAGACACAAAGAAGAATCCCTTTTAATACAAACACAGAACTGTTGGAAAGACTTTAGTGTCAACCAAACAAAATCTTGAACCAAATCAGCGGAAGTTGAAGAAGCAAGGCCTTCCACCAAGTCAGGAACCTCTGAAGCATTTACATACAGCACGCCGATCCAAACAAACGAAGCCAACAACAAGAGAAGAACTGTGCAGGGAAAAGAAGGCCAGAGATGAAGAGCCTGCCTTCCTTTTGCATCCAAGGTTGGCCGAAAGCAAGCCAAGTGGTGGCATGGTGCGATGCTGACGCAGGCGGGCACAAGGTAAAGCGCGGCCCAGATTAGAAAGAGTTACGAAGATCGGTTGGGAAGACGACAGCAGACAATAGGATGTTTTGTGGAGTGTTTTCGACGGCAAGTGGAATACAAATAGAGTACGACGCGACGGTTTTGTTTTGGAAGACGAATGTGTTCTTTTCTTTGGATGTGGCGTTTTGCACCATGTTCAATGAACCTTTTGTAGCACTAACCTTAATTTAGTTGGCAGGTAAAACCAATCATGGGATGTTTGTCATTTCATTTGAGAAATATTTAAATTTGAAATAATTTTTTTTAAAAATCATGATTTTTTTTTTTTCTTTTCATGTTGTTGTTTCTTATCCCACTGGGTCGACAACAACATCTAGTCCAAGTCCATGAACCCGTATGTTCTCATGCAAGGTGAGAAGGACGGGCAGCTACTGTTGTGATGGATCGCCGGTAGGTAGAAATCTGATTTGGCTCCAAGTCGCTGAAGAATGAGAGTAGTGCCTTCAGGAAGGAAATTTACGGGAACTACCCCGTATTTGTGTATAGCATGGGAGAAAATCAGGAAAACTTCCACCAGGTAGTCCGACTAACACGGAAAGATGCTGAACATCGCAAAAGCTATCGAGTTCTCCTAGTTTTTTGAAACAGTGTTTACAACAAAGCCGCCACCAGATTGAACCTCCGCTCTGTTGCTCACCAGCGGCGCGTGCTTCCACTGAACCACGATTGAAGCTTTCCTTTTTACAAAGTGACAGTTCGCTATAAGTGGAATATTATCGCTTTTTAAATAAATAATGCCTTCATGAAATTTTATTTTTAAATGAATGGCGCCTTTTCTATATTTTTATTTATCAAGTATTTTGTGTAGCACTGAGTATATATCATGGCATCAATCATTGAAGACAGTGCGCAGGAAATGCTTTCTGAAATCTTATCCATGCAAACTAACCCCCATATATATGTTAAATGCAAGAAAGGTTTGAATAACATATATGCAGAAAGATTACAATCACTATCAAAATCGTATTGTCATATAACAGAACAAATATAAAAAAAAACGAACAAAATAAAAAATTTCCACTATAAACAATCTATATTAACAAGAAAAAATTAACTATATATAGATAATTTATGAACATATTATTTTTTTTAAGTATTTTCTATTCAAAAGTTACAATATTTTATACATTTATCTATTTAACAATTCAATAAATGAACTTCTAGTTATTTCTGCACCAGTCGCTATCAATAATCAAAATGGTTATGTGGAAATCAAAGTGTATTCAAATGTTATCGGAGATAAACACACTTTTTAAAATAAATTCAAATTTACAATTATAATTAAAATAAATTATAAATTATGAATGTATAATTATCAAGATATTATTAAAGAAATGATGATAACAAAAAATAAAAAATAAATTAAATTTTTTTTTATAATTTTATTGCTGAAGAACAGAAAAAGCATGATATTTTTTTAAATCACTAAATTAATTACACAGAAATATTGTTGTAGAAATTTCTTTTAATTTTTATGGTATAGTTTTTATTCAACTTTAAAATTATGTTTATTTTCATTTAATTTTTTATCTTATTATCAGAGCAAAATTATCCAACATATTCATTTAAGATAATTACCAATCTTCATTCGAAACCTCTAACATTTAACATTGAATTCTGATTTAAATAAAAATAAAAATAAAAAACAAACCAAATAAAAAAAAAAGCACTTAAAACTTTATTTAAAATGATAATTAATCAAAATACGTAGTTATATCCAATAAATAAAAACATTTTTATCAGCAAACATTTAAACGAAAAAAAAAAATTTTTATCGTAGATTTATTTATGTAATCCATTTTGTAATCTGAAAGTTACACTTGTCCGGCATTGAAATTTAAATGATAAAAATTAAGTTGACGCTCTGCCGGTAAATTATTTTTCTTACAAGACGCAAACTCTGTAAAACCGCTTTTGCCGCTGAGATAGTATAAAGGCAGAGAAAACATCCTTTACAAGTAAGCTGAATAGCAAAAGAAGCAAAACAACATCGATTCCTTTAAGGCAAATAGGATGTCACACGGCAAATTAGGAGGAGACAAGTAGCATTTAGTAGTCAGAAAATCAAGTAGCATCTAGTAGTTTCGTAACCTTTTTTAATGTCGTCTTAAAATAAATTTTTCAAATAAAAAAAGCTTAGAGTTATAAACAATTTCGTATAATTGAATATATAATATTTAGATCTTATATATAATTTGAAATCATATTTTTTAAATGTATATGTATCTTTAATTTTGTTCATAGTGTTTATTCTGTTAATAGTCTTCTTTAATTCAGGATGATAAATATATTATACTACATATTTATTAACTTTATAAGCATATTGTTATGTTGAGAATAGCCATCAATGAAGAATGAAAATCTGGATTCAAGAAAAATTATTAAAAAAAAAAAAAAATCAACTTATGCTACAAAAAAACACGTTTTGACAAAACATTGATTTTGATACAAAAATAATAGTTTTATTTAATTAAAAGAATCTATTGAATGTTTTCGTGATTTTCGTTTATATGCCAGATAAAAATACAATGAATTCTGCGAAAATAAATTGAATATTTAAATAGTATTAATTAACAGTTATAATTAAAATGTTATTAACGTGGACTTTTTATAAAAGGAAACATTTATAATCTTCGAACTACAAAATGGACACCTGAATAACTTTTACATTCATACAGTTAATGCTCACAAAATGTTTACGCTAATTATTACGCTTTGCAAAAGATGCAAATTTATAAATGAAATAAATTTAACTAAATTAAATACATAAAAAGAGAATGTATAAATAAGTCGAAACGTTAAGGAATGTTAAGAAAAATAAAATTAATCTGTCACACACAATCACACGTTATGATTGTTAGTGTATGTTATGTGTGTGTAGAGTAAACCCTAATAAAAAGTACTATAATCATCAATGTGATTCCTAATTCATCAATAAAATATACAAGTTATAAATGACAGAAGTTTTTTGCCAAAAAATGAATTTTATTTCTATTAGTATTATAGCAGAGAATTAGAAGTTATAGAGAAAAGGAAGAAAAAATTAGCGGACAATTTTTAATAGAAAATAGAAATTTTTGAATAAATGTAGTTTCTGTATTTTCTGCTAAATTATTTTTTGATAAACGTAAACAAATATAATTCATTTAATCTAATAGAATTAATTATCTTAAACCTTAAAATTGTAAATAATAATAATAATAATACTTACATAAAATGATGAATTTATTTTAATAAAATTGAGTTTTACCATAAGATACCAGATGATAAGATATTTTTATAGTATAATAAGTTAAAATCATAAATTAAATATCGTTTTTTATGTAAAAACATTTAAAGAGAAATAAGAAGAAAAATAGTAAATGATGAATATTTAATAAATTTCAAAATAAAAAAAAATCTCAGATCCTTTATTTATACAGTCAGTCATACCATAATATGGCACAGAAAATTCGTATAAAAATATCACTACATCATCAAAAAGTAGCCAGAGATGACATTCATTTATATATACAATAGATAAAAGAAGATGAAGAAAAATACTTATTAATACTAACATAACAAAATAATTTTAAAAACACATATCAAACCCAAATAACTCTGATAAAAGATCAAAAATTCAACCAAGATTATTCCTAATAACACCAATCCCAAAACAACTGCAAATAACGAAGATCACAAAAAGCACTCTCTTGTGCAGAGAGAAAAAAAAATAAACAAACAGTCACACATGTACGCCAAACGAGAGAGGGAAGGGGGAGGAAGAGAAAGGGGGAGGGAGGAAAGCGAGGGTCGTTGCCCCGCGAGCGCGTGTTTTACCCTCGACCGGTACCCCTGCCAAATGAAAACGAGAGCGGCTGGAGCCTTGACCCACTGACCTAGACGACGCACAGACTTCGGGGGAGTTCGTTGAGGCCCTCGCGAGGCACCACCTTGTACCACTTGTTCCAGTTCCGGTACACTCCCCCAGATTTCTCAAAGGAGGCCTCACGGATCATTTACAGACTTCTACTTCTACTCAAAATCCAGAACATAATTATTATTAGAAATAAAATTAACAGACTTCTAAATAGAATTTCAAGACCCAGAAAATAATTATTTTCGGTGGAATTAAATATTAACAGACTTCTACAATAGACCTGCAAGACCCAGAAAATAATTATTTTCGGTGGGAATAAATATTAACAGACTTCTACAACAGAACCTCAAGACCCAGAAAATAATTATTTTTAGTAAAAATAAATATTAACAGACTTCTACAATAGAAATTCAAGATCCAGAAAATAATTATCTTTAGTTGACATAAATATTATAATTACGTTTTACTAATATATTTTTGTGCACTGATCTCCACGTTATTACCTACATATACTACTGTGTCGAAAAAGTAAGACCTATTTTCAAAAAATTACCGGAGCTTATGGATTTTAAATTTTTTTTCTTTTTTAAGTTGCCGGCACCGTCCTTGACATCTGTGTGAAATTTCACGTCAAAATATTCATTAGTGTTTGAGTTACGCTTGGCTTTGTGAGAGGCTAAAACGGATTCCGGCGATTTTTGAAATGTCTGAATGAATTGAGCAAAGAACTTGCATTGAATTTTGTTTGCGGAAACGTATAGAATGTTGCAGAAGGCATTCTGTGAGCATTCCTATATCGGAAAGAAATGTTTACAAGTGGTATAAACAGTTCAAAGAAGGCAGAGATTGATTCTTTTTCGCCTAAAATGAAACCTATATCGTTCCACCGTATCCGTATATCCTCCACTGTATTCACACCGTGCGACTTCTGGCTATTTCCTACAATAGAACCTCAAGACCCAGAAAATAATTATTTTCGATGGAAATAAATATTAGCAGACTTCTACAATAGAACCTCAAACCCAGAAAATAGTTATTTTCGGTGGAAGTAAATATTAACAGACTTTACAATAGAACCTCAAACCCAGTTTTATTAATATTTTATTTTTTTTGGGATTGATCGCCATGTAGAATATTACCCACATATAAGGCTAAAATATTTCGATATTGCCAGCCAATTCTTTCTCAAATATTTACACAGTGGCGAATTCTGAAGAAATTTGGCGCAAAATCGACTTGAGACTGCTGTTTTATCCTGAGGAATTTTAAAGAAATTTGATAAAATCGTTAATTTTTCATTAATTAAAAACATTTTATAGGTAAGGCATTCAGTAAAGATTCAGAGGTTTAAATCAAATTAATTGTTCGTTGTTATCTTCTTCGTTGGCGCAATAGCCCCATAATGAGCCAAGGCCGTCTGCCAACTGGCGCGTTTCAAGACAGGGAAAGACCCAGAAAATTCTTTTTACGGGGAATTTTCTCTTTTTACGGGGAAAGGTTATCAACCCTACGCCAAAAGTTTTACAGTCATCTTAGACCCCCGGTGTCAAAAGTATTTGGGGTCTGGTGACCAAGTGACTAGCATTCTGGCGCTCAGTACCACATGTTTCGGGTTCGAGTCCCGGTGGTCATATGACGGTAGCGCGTCACAGATCTCAATCAAACTTTTCCACATTATTTTCAAATTGTAAAGGGACAACTCAGCTCTAAGCACAGTGATGTGGTGTGGTGTAGTAGTCATGTTAGATCGGGACCTACAGTTTAAAGTGGATTGTTTACCACTACAAACATCCATGGCACCGAACCCGAAACTTGCGGTCCCAGCGCCAGAGTGCTAGTCACTCAGCCATTAGGGTCAATTGTTCGTTGTCTGTCGTAAATTCTTTTGAACAAGTCGCATTAATTTTCCTTTAATATAAGAAAAATTCTACATTACGATGAATTTTTTAATGACTTAATCTTTATTTCATTAAATTTAAGAAGCAATTTTTTTTTTTTACGTAACAAATCAATTAAAAGTCTACATTTTTAAAGCAAAAATATAAGCGAAATAAGATATTTTTTTTTTTGTGTGTGTGTGTTTTAAAAATAAATTGTCAAATATAGAAGACTATATTAGAAACAAAGTATCGATTTTACTACAAAGATTTTTAAAGAGTACAACCTTTTGTAAATTACTTCAAAAATATTTAACTCAGCTAGTTTAAGATAAAATCAAAGTGTATATGTAAGTTACTAATGCTAATAATAATTCTATCAAGTAATTTAAAACTTTTTATTCATGTATTTTTTATGCTTGTATAAGAAAATTGTATATTTTAAAAAAATTGTAATTGTATATTGTAAATAATTGTAAATGTACATTGTAAATTATTGCAATTGTATATTGTAAGTATGTAAAAAATTTTTAAATAAATATATTATAAAATAATCATGATTGAGTACCTTTAAAAAACACAATTTCAATAAATTTGTTGTACGTATAATTTTCCAGCTGTTTTGGAATGTAATTTCTGTATGCGTAGGGAATATTACAAAATTTCGCAATTAATTTGATGCTGAAAGTTTTCAAAACGAGAAAGAATGAAAAAGAGATGAAATATTTTATGGTCACTGCAGAAACAAAGCTAGAACAAAAGAAATGTCGCGAAATGTGATTTTTGCATAGAATGCCTCATATATGTCGTCCAAAGAATGCAAAGCATGTTGCGCAAAATGTGAGGGTTCTCGTCTATTTTTACCCCTTCTCCCTCATCCTCCGAAAATTCCAGACTAAGTAACTGTATATCATAAAATCGCTGACATAAGAGCATGTATCATAACCGTTTTGTCAAAAGAAAAACATCTGCACGTATGGCTGGTTTTATTACACTGTGTGTTTTACACGTATCATAAGTTTCATGTGTTAAATAAACGACACGTTTATATTCTCCTTTTGTAATGAATTATTTAGAAGTAAAACATTTAAGATCTAATAATAATAATTTTTAAAGATCTAATAATCTAATTTTGTTTTAACTTCTCACAATTAATATTTACGAAATAACAAATAAATACCTCAATCTATATATATATTTATACAATAAAATAATAGCACCTCAGACATAATTAGTAAATAAAAATATCTCAGATTTTCTCTATATATATATATAGATATATTGGTCAATTATTCTGCTATATTTTAATGCTGCATTTTATGTTAAGCATTTTGTTTAGCTTTTAATTGAATTATTAAATTTTCGAATTAATTTAATTTTCGGATTTCTAAATCTATACAAAATTTATTATTAATTAATTAATTTTAATAATTGATATAAATATTATCCATGTATATATATTATCCATTGCATCACTCTAAACCTCTTTTTTTCTGTCATTCCATCAATTATTTGAAACAATATAAAGACAATTTCTTTCAATTATTGACTAATTTTCGACTAAATTCCTTTATTTAATTCATATTTTTCTAATGAAGTTTAAAAACAAAAATTATGTAAACAATTATACGTAAAAAAAAGTAAATTCACATAAAGTTCAAGGAGTGTCAATTTAGAAATAATACATTCATTAATTTCTTCTTAAATTTTCTAGAGAGGTATAAATAAAACATGCATTAAAATTTTTAGTACTTACTAAAGCGAGAATTCCAAAATGTTACCCCAAATGAATACAATTTGCTTACCTAGAAGAGAAAAAAAAATTATTAAAATACATTTTTTTTAAAACTAGGAAATAAAATAATAATTTTTAAAATGAATAATTTCCTTCAATTTTTAAGTGCTGATATGTAAAAAAAAAGTTGGTTGGAAAAGATAGTTAAAATAATTTAATTTGGAGAAATTATCTCTATTTTACAATCGTCACATTGCACCATAAAATATAATAATAAAGATTGCATTAAAACGTTATTATATATATATATATACTATATACACTCAAGAGCCAAAACATTATGACCACCTGTCAATAACGAGTTGGCCCACATTTGGCGCGCAACACAGCTTCAACCCGCCTTGGCATGGATTAATACCACCACTTAATGCTAGTTAAATTCTACTTCCACCTGGTCACGTGCCTTCCACGTCATCCAGGCGAGTTCATTGCAAAATGTAGGGGTGGTCATAATGTTTTTCCTCTTGAGTGTATATAATATATGGACCAGAGTGGGCCAAGGCTTTCCTTTGAAGAGATTTCCATGCATTCCTCTCTGCGACAAAGGTCATCCAATTCTTAACCTTTAGTACAGCAAAATTTTTTTCAACTGCATCTATCCATCGCAACTTGGGTAGTCCTCTTCCACTTTGTCCCTGTGGCTTTGCCAAAACAAGCCCTTTTATAGAAGTCATTCATTCTAAATACATGAGCAGCCCAGTTTAACCAATGATCTTAATAAATTTTATAATATTTGGGTCTTTATAGCATTTATATATTTCTGCGTTATACCGTCTTCTCCAACGATCACTTTCCTAACACCACCAAGAATAACCCTTAAAATCTTCCGCTCAAATAGACCCAAATGGGTTTCATCATATCTTGCCAAAGTTCAAGTTTCAAAGCCATAGGACAAAATATGTCTAATAAATGTTTTATATCTGCATATGATTTGTGATTTAAACAGATGTCTTAACCCAAAAATGCCTTATTAGCAGACACAATTATGGTTTTTATTTCAGATAAGATATTATTTTGACAATTAACTTCTGATCGTAAGTATTTAAAACTAAGTACAGATTCAAAAGTGTAAGTGCTTAAGATAATATTGGGTGACATGAATATGAAAGTGGAGGTTATATATTATATATATAACCTCTACAAAAGGCCTTATTGGCAGACGAAAATTCAGTTTTTTACTTCAAGTAATGCATAATATCTACACCTGTTTTTTTTTAACGTATCAGGCACATAAATTTTTTTTTTTTCCTTTCAAAATAAATAACTTAATAAACACAATAATCACCATACATAAAAATTACTACATCTTAAAACATAAAAACCAAAACAAAAGACTTCTTAAACAAATCGTGAACCACTCGAACACCCCCATATATCATCTCTTCATCCTTAAGAACAACACTATTGGGTACCGAACAAATGCAAACAAAAGAAACACAAAGGAGATTTAGAAAAAAAAAAATAAATAAAAAAAAAATGGAAGAATCGCGAAACAAGATGCCAATGTCACGTTTAGATGGCATAAAAAGTTCTCCCTATAACCCATCTCCAACGTCATCACTGAAATTGAATTTCCAGGCACACTGCCAATGAGCGGCATTAGGTATTTCAGATGCGACAGCCAGACCAAGTAATGGTTTTAGGAGAAAATAAGTTACGTCACACACAACACGAGATTCTGGGCTTGTGGAAATCGAATACTCCAGCGGAATCGCCATCATCCATTTAATATAAAACGCAGTCATTCATAAACCTGTTTTTCTTATCATTACAATATTGGATAATATATCATTGATAACACAAATCGATGAAATTGGAAATAAATAGATTATACGGAAATTCATCAATTGTAAAGTAAAAGTGCTACATTAGTACTGAGTTACAATAGTAAAGTTCAGTAGTTCTCAATCATTTCGAAATAGGAGACGCATTTAAAAATCTACAAATAATTGTTGTTGTTGTTGTTTCTTATCCCACTTGGTAGACAACAACATCTAAAACAAGTCCAGGAACTCGTGTGGTTTCATGGAAGGAGGGAAAGGGGATGCAGCTTCTGTTGTGATGGAGCACCCGTAGGTAGAAAGAAGTCTGACTTGGTTCCAAGTCGCTAAAGATGGAGGGCAGTGCCTTCCGAGAGGACTTTTAGGGGGAACTAACCCGTATTTGCGTATCGCACATATTTCTAAGAATACAATAGGTTGCAAACGGAAATCTTCTAGGTAAATATCCGATTTTTAAAAGGCGTAAATTGGCAAATCGACAAATTTTTAGGTGTGCTAATCAGATTAATTAATCAAATTAATTCTGAAAGGAAGAAATTCAGTAATTATTGTGAAATGTTTTCATTACAACAGAAGTTGCCTCTTTCCCTCCTTCCATGAGACCACATGGACCAATGTTCTTGGACTTGGTCTAAATGTTATTGTCTACTACCAAGTGGGATAAGAAACAACATCATCATCATCAGTAGCACGACAGCCCCACTTTGGGCCAAAGCCTACTGCCTACTGTCAAGTTTCGAGACAGGAGATGTTTATATTTTTAAGGGGTAGAGGTGCCAGCCCTACGCCTAACGCTCTACAGTCATATTAGTTCGGGACCTACGGCTTAAAGTGTGTATTCCGAACCACTACAAACATCAATGGCACCGCCAGGACTCGATCTTGAAACCTATGACCTCGAGCGTCAGAGAACAAGTCACCATCTATTAAGCCCCATAAAAAACCACACTTCTAAAAGATTTAATTACACTACACTTTTAAATGATACATGAATTGCATAAATTAGTCCATTTTTTTGAGAATAAAAACACAAGAAGTATATTTAAAACTAGATTCAAACAAATTTATTGATTTAGTAAAGCGTTATTTATTAATAAATTTTTCAGAAAATGTAAAAACTTGAATAAATACTCAACATTTATATCCTTTTATAAAAAAAAAAAAAAAAAAGAGTACGCACAACTTCATTCATCATTTTCATTTAAAAACAATAAGGTAATTTCGAAGTTCAACTTATCTTCCTCCGTAAGTCATAAAAAGAGCACTTATCCATTTACACACGCTATTATCATCATTTTCTTTTTGAGGAACACGCTTTTACGTGTTACCGCGTACTTAAATCTAGCAATTTGCATTAAATTTAAGAAGCGGCATTCATAATTCAGCAGCGGTCATCTTAGAACAGTTTCTTTTCAATCATAACAATTTTCTTGCACGCCATTTGTTGTTTTTCAAAAGAAATTTATTCTAAATTTCATTCAATTTAAATGCCTGTAATAATCTTAAAGTGCTTTTTAGAAAATAATAGGTCTTTGAAATTAAGTTTATTTCCAAATCCTTATAAAATGATATTATTATTTATTTTAGCTTTTTATATTAGATACATTAGTAGTAAAAAGTATATATAATAAAAAAAGCTGAAGTAGAGATAAAAGAGCCTCACAAAAAAATTATATATTCGATAATTATAAATAATTATTGAATTTGTTCAATAAAAATAAAAATCATTTAACTTTTTGAATTTCAATATCAAATATTATTTAATGGGGTTTTTTATTGCAGTTACATTAAATTTTGAAAAAAATCATAAATCATTTACAAGAATAACATCCTTTTATAGTAGTAAAAAATATACATAATAAATGAAGGTGAAGTATAGGTAAAAAGAGTATCCTATGAACCGCCAAATATCCGTCAATGTTCTTTTTTTTATTCATATAAAAAGTTGCCAAACAGCGATAATGCGCCAAAGAATGTTTTCGAGAAACTATAAGCGGTCATTTTTCCAGGTTGGCTATTAGAAGCGACTGCATCTATGTGACTTTCAACGGCAAAAAAATTTTCATTGCAGCCTATGAGACTCCGCCATCTGTCAACAGTATTCTGAGGAATTGATCATCTAACATTTACTGAAGAAGCAGATCTAGTAGTTATATGTACTGATCGTGGATTGAGGATTAATCATAAGGAATTTTCTTTTGAAACCTTTTAGATTCCTATAAAAGAAGATTAAATGTCAGTATCTTAAAAAGCTTTGCAAATTATACTATATTTTTCAATGCCATATTTATGTGAATTAGGATTTTCTACTCTTACCACTATTAAGTTAAAAAGAGAAAAATCTTCAATGTAGTTATAAGTAAATTTAAAATATAATCCACATATTGAAGAAAGTTGCGATAAAATGTGGGTGGAAATTTGAGCAACGTTGTATCTGGCTGCTTGACAATCATGGTCAGCAAACGCCCTAATCGACACGAAAAATCTGAAAGCGAAACGGCTCGATTGGTGCCGGATTATAAAATGTGCCGAACCATCGAATGCCGGATAAATGAGCATTGATTGTAGCAGTTCAGCTGTTTTTCACTGGATTCATTATTATTTATACATTACTTTTAATATTGTCAAATACTTTTCTATAATATAAAAAATCTTTTTAAGGATTTATCTAAAATATTTATGCATATAAAAATGCAAAAATTTATGTACAATAAATATAATAATTTTAAATAAATATGTCATACAATTTTACATTGGTGTCGGTGTAATACCAATTTATAGCTCCGATCCAAAACTTAACATTCATAACAGAAATTTGGATTTAACATAAATTGTTTACGATAACATTACTCATTTAAAAATAACATAATTAATTCATAGATTAATGTCAAACAACTTAGGAATAAAGAGAACTCACAATCTGCAAGAAGCAAATTTATTAACATTTAATATATTTAACATTAATTCAAAATAAATATTGAAAGCGTTGAAAAGCTGTTTTTCAAAGCAACTAAAGCATCCAAAAGATAAATATTTTTATTTCATTTCGCGATCGCCATCTCGAATCAAGGTCAGAATAAAAGCAATATATCTGGGACAAGGACAAAAAATAGCTTCATTCTGCTTTACATATAACTCGCCTTTTTTAACTTTTTACTCTTGGATTTATATGAATTGTTTTCCAAAGTTGAAATATTAATAGGTGTATTGAATAAATAGAACGCATGTGTGTCTAATTTAAGGTTTAATATTTCTTGACTTTAATAAATAAATAATAAGCAGAGAAGAACCAGTTTTATGTCATACAATCATCTAATCAAACACAGCTGTCATTTTATATATCTTTATGGTGCTTTTTTTTATTCTTTTAAGTTATTTATGGGAAAATTTAGATTCAGTACAAACTCATTTTGAAAAAAAATGTTTGCGATCTACTAATTTAGATATATTAATTCATATTTCTATTAATTTAAGTACATAATATGCATAAAATGTATAACATAAAAAATTAAGAAGGAAATTTACAAATTTATTTCATAAAAGTACGGGTTTATTAATGAGAACTACGTGTTTCTATAATTTTCCTAGGATTTCATTTTTATTAATGATTCATTTGATTTTTATTATTATACTGTGAATTAATTTAAATAATCTTCAATGTCAAAATCAATAATAAGGAAAGTACATAACCTTCTTTGTTAATTTTAAGTAATTCTAATTTATTTAAATTATTAAAAATTTTTCAAAAAAATTTTAATTTATGTTAAAAACTTAATTAGAAATAGGTCGAATCCATTGCTATTGATTTAATAATGACTTGGTTCTATACTATTGTATATTCTTTCCAGTGCACGGCCTTAAAATATTGTTCTATATAGATAAAGAATTTATAAGAGGCTACCATTTTCAATGTCCATATTTAAAATTTTCTATAAAACGCCTATATTGAAAACCGTTAAAATTTCAAGAGAATGAAAAGGTAGAAATTCAATCATAAAAAACCTTGTAACCGTAGTTCCTCCTACACACTGGCAAGTGCGCTACCACCAATTTGACGTTCAAAAGAAATGCTCAGTCGGCCTCGAGATTCTCACCCGAGAGGAACTACTCAACAATTGCACTCAGGCCGAGAAACGTTAATTTATAGTCCCTCATCCCTAGAGGGAATATTTAACGCAAACCTGCGTATTAGTAGGCCTACAGACTGTCACCCGGAGAGGAAGCATATTTCGCTCATTCTACGCATGGCTAAAAATCGGATAGCTGAGTACTTCCAGTGCTTTTGCCAGTGTGTAGGAGGAAGCACCTGAGTACTTCCTACACTACTTCCCTTTGATGTTCAGGAGAAATGGTCATTTGACTCGAGACTCTCACCCGAGAGGAATTACAGCGCAACCTGTGCTCCGGTCGAGAAGACACGTTTAGTTTAATGCCTCTCATTCCGAGAGGATATATTTTAAACGTAACCCTGAATATTAGTTGGCTTGCAAACTCTCATCCCAAACATCTCAAACTGTGTATCCTGCGCGTAGCCGAGTAGCGGATTTTCGACTTAGAAATGGAGTCCTTCCCCGAATCTAAAATTTTCTGTCTTTAAATGTGTTAAATAATTTATGTATTTATTTATATGTGGTGGTGTTTGGGCGTGCACACTACAAACTAATACTTTAAACCACAGGAATTTTATTTCCTTCATTTTAATTAATAAATTTTACAACAAAGCATTTAGTCACACGTATACATTTAAAGGGGTCTGATAGCCGAGTGACTAGCAATCTGGCGTTCCATCCCACAGGTTTCGGGTTCGAGCCCCGGTGGTGCCGTGGATGTTTTCTATTGGTTCTGAATCCACTTTAAAGAGTACGTTAAGGGCTGACAGCCCTACCCACAACATCTCCTGTCACGAAATCTGACGGCCTTGGCCCACCACCGTGGGGCTGTTGCGCCAATGAAGAGACACATTTAGAAATGAATAAAATTATTTTTATCACACTTTGTCATCGCATACAACTAATAATTATATTTTTTAAAATTAACAAATGTCATCTAACATTATTTCATGACCTAAATTGTAATAAAATTTACAAAATCTATTAATTTACAAAATCTATTATCAAGTTATCAGATAAAAAAATTATGTTAAAATTCTACACGACGAGCAAGAAATTTCGTACGTTGACTTTTGCAGCTGGTTGGGCGATGATTATCAGACCCAAGAAACATGTATCTATCTGTTGTAGTTAAGTAATTTACGTTCATCTAAAATGATGAACTGATAATGATCCACGCAAACGACAGCTGAGAAGACCAGTAAAAGAAAAACGATTTCTGGGGAGATGTCAGCTGCGGTGCACAAATCAGAATCATCGGTCACGTGCTTCCTCGCGAATTGAGGTTATCGCCAATTAAAAACGAACGCCAAATATCTAGTCCGAAACAGAGTTTTATCAGCAGAGTTAATAAAAATAGAATTTGGGGACAAATACCAGAGTAGTTTACTCGACAAAAGTGACAAAGGGTTTGGTGCATATTTAAATTTAAATGGCATGACATTCTATATGGTCAATGTTCATCCAGAACAACAGCTTTTGTTGAACATTAATTATCTTCTATTCAAATTAGAAAACAATTTTAAATTTTTTAAAAATCCATATTTTATTATTTAAAGTAAATATAATAAAGGAGTGTTTCTCAACGATTTAATTTAGTACTCTAACAAAACATACAAATTTACAAATTTACAAATTTACAAATTAACATATTTCTAACATACAAATGGGAATTACTGCTAAGGGAATTGAACCACATTTGTGAGACGTAAGAAGAAAAATGTGCACTGAAAGATGCAACTGTTAAACCGAGATTTCATTAGAAAAAGAACAATGTAGCTAATTCAATAAAGTAAATTCAATGCAGTTCAAAAATTCAATTCATTCAAATCAATTTTTAAAGTAAATTCAAAGTAGTTCTAAACTCAGGTTCTGTAGCGGCTTGATAACCAATTCGCTAGTGCTCTGGCCTTTGGTGCTCTGGCCCACAGGCTTCAGGTTCGAATCCCAGAGGGTGGCATGGATGTATGTGAGTGGTTCGGAATCCACGTTAAGTTGTAAGTCCCGGTCTAATTAGCCCAAAGTGTTCACAAAATGACAATAGACCTACAAACCATGTTCTGTATGGACGCGCGAAATAGTCGTTTGAGTTTTATTTGTCATAAATAAGATATCATTTAGTACACCGTTAAAATGCCTGACTCGTGGCTCAGTGACAACGTGCGTTGCTGGTGAGCATGAAGGCAGAGACTCAATCAGCTGAGGGCATTGTTGTAGACACTATTTCAAAAAACGAGGCAATGCGATGGCGTTTGGTATGTTCAGCATCGTGCCTCGTTGGTCGGACTACCTGGTGGTAGTTTTACGAGTTTTCTCCCACACGATACGCAAATGCGGGGTATTTCTTCCTAAAAAGTCCTCCCGCTGCACTGCCCTCCTACTTCAGCGATTCGGAGCAAATCAGACTTCTACATCAATCACAACAGAAGTTGCCCCTTTCCATGAGTAGATTACTCGTATGGTGTCCACCCCGCGTTGCCGGACATTGAGGACGAATCATAACAACAACACAAAATTCATATTTTATCTATCACTACATTTTTTTATAATTTATATCTCTGCATAGGGCCTGAATGGCCGAGTGGCTAGCGCTCTGGCGCTCGGTACCACAGGTTTCGGGTTCGAGTCCCGGCGGTGCCATGGTTATTTGTAGTGGTTCGTAATCCACTTTAAAAAGTTGGTACCGGTCTAATAGGATCGTAGAGCGTTACGGGGGCATTGTTACGCCGCGTCCGTAGCTTATCTTCAAGTTACACGCACCTCGTGGATAATGCAAAGTGAGTAACGTTTGTGCAGCGCTTGCCTTAAGGCATCAAAGACCAAGCTGTTTAAGTGGTTGCCAGCTGCGTTGGAATAAAAAAAAAAAAGCAATAAAATTGAAAAAGCATAAAGTTTTTAAAAATTACGGAGAACTCATTTTATGCATTGTGATAAAATTCATGAAAATGTCGTTATTAAAACCAAGGGAGTTCAGAAAGAATATGACACACAGCAAAAATTAATAATGTAACAAATTGCTGACATGACATCGCGCTAGCTGTGACATTTCAACACGGAATCATTGGATGGTGAAAGTCCCTGTTATCCAGTCATCTGCTTCTAACAGACAGAAGAAATTCATTACAACCAATCCCGTGTCTCCTTTTGTTAATACAGCAAGAAATTTAAAACAATGAAAATTATACACAGCAGATAGTAACACAAAACAGACGTATTGAATTTGTAAAGTTAATTATTTTCATATGACTATTAAAATGCAAATAAATTTATCAGAAACAAACAAACCTGTTTAATGTCATTGTGTTATAGTAGTCGAATAGACTAGAATACCGAGAAAAAAATACAGATGAGAGTTTAGTCAATATAAAATTGTGTCTGTAATAAAATTTTTGTGATTTATATTAATACTACTATTGACTACCTGTGACTATTGATATTGGTTGTTATTTTATTTTTATAACATAATGATTAACGTTTGCTTTATGAATTAATAAATTAAGAAACAATAGATACTATTATATAATAACAAAGCCATTCAGTATTATTACCGTTTAAATGTATTTAACGATTTATGATATAATAAAAAGTGAGAATAATTGCATTTGTTTAATTACAGTGGAAAAAAAACACGCGTATACACATTATTAAACTGAAATTCGTGAGCAGATGAAATTGCGATTAATTTCATTCATGATACACTTTATTTTATTACACTTTATGATATTTATTTTTATTTATAACAAACGTATATTTTATTTTATTCATAACATACTATTTATTTTTATCCATAACAAATGCATATTAAATCTTATTCATGACAAACGTATATTTATTTTTATTCATAACATACTTATATTTAATTTTATTTATAACATATTCATATTTGTTTTTATTCATTACATATTATTTAATTTTATTCATAGCATACGTTTATTCATTTTTATTCATAATAAACGTTTATTCATTTTTATTCATTATATTCATAACATACGTTTATACATTTTTATTCATAACATACGTTTATTCATTTTTATTCATAACAAACGGATATTTAATTTTATTCATAACATAATTATATTAATTGTTATTGATAACATACGTATATTTATATTTATAAATATTTTTATTTTTATTGATTTTATTTCATTATGACGATCATATTAACGACATATTTAATTTGTCAAACTCAAAAAGGCATTCAATAAAAAATATACTAATAGATTATTAGATAAATATCCCATCCCAAACCTAAAAACCAAAAAAATAACTTTGCTTTTATAACTGAGCAGCTGAAATCCTATCGATTGTTTTTCTATAATAAAATCACGTGTCAAAAACAATAGCAATCACAAAATGACTCAACCATTCTCTTATGAATCAAAACATACACATGCATATAGAAATTTAGTAACAACTGAGTCTGAAGGTTAAAAATAGAAAAAAAAATCGACTCCAGCACTGGCAAAAGAACTTCAATGTCAAACGGTAGCACACAAAGGAAATAATTTTAAAAAGAAAGAAAATCTTTTCATCTCCATTAAAATTATAAAAACTTCCTGAACATTAAACATCACTCGCAAGTTGAGCAATAATAGCGAGATAAAAACTATTTTTTTGTTTTCTTTTTCTGGAAATGTGAGCTGCGTTTTGGATTCATGAAAGAAAAATTTTTTTTTCTCTGCATAGATATTGTAAATGATACAAATGCATTTATTGTGATGTTAAGCTACATTGAATTTCAATAACACAAAAAAAGAATAAAAAATATTTCAAAAATTTTGCAGTAGAATCACGCAAGCCTCAAAACACAAAACATACTAATAAACTGAGTCGATGAGTAGAAGTACAAGAGATTTTCCAAGTAATTAATTACATAGTTTACATTTACATAGTAATATTTTGTCTGATACACTATGACATATATATTTATATGTATCTTCTTCTTAACGTGATGGCCGAATAGCGAGCTCTAGCCGCCACGGGCATCAGATTCGAATACTCAAGGAGGCATGGATGTTTGTGAGTGGTTCGAATCCCCCTTAAATTGTAGGTCCCCTTGGTCTAATTAGTCCAAAGTGTGCCTAAAATGACCATATAGCGGCAAGCCAAACAAATCTTCATTAACAAATCTTCATGTAACAGCTTTAATGTTGGTGCACCATGGCCAGTCTGCCTATTGGCAGATTTTGAGACAGGAAATAGTTTCATTTTATAGGGTATGGTTGTAAGCCCTACACCCTAACGCTCTACAGTCATATTAGACCGAGACCTCACGTTTAAAGTGGATTCCGAACCACTACATATATCCATGGCTTCACCGGGACCTCAGAACGAAACCTGTGGCACCAAGCGCCAGAATATTTTATATAGAATTGAAAAAAATATGAAAACATAAAACTGTATAATGAGGAACTGAGTAGAAATAAATCTGTACCAAATGTCACCACCATGTGGAAAACAGCACATTTTTTTAAATTGGCTAAAATTCTTTTCATGAATTCTTCTTCTTTAAAGCAACAGCCCCAAGCTGGACCATGGCCGTCAGTCTACTGGCAAATTTCGAGACAGGATATATTTCCTTTTACACAGTAGGGTATTCAGCCCTATGCTGTAAAAAAGACCTGCCCATATTAGACCGGGACCTACGGTTTAAAATGGAATCTGAACTACAACACATATCCATAGCACCGGCACCGAATACCAGATCTGTAATGAATTAATTCACAAACACAGAAAATATTTTGGGCTGCTTCTCCTGGCAATTTTTAAAAATATTTTGGGGTCATGAACAATCCATTGGAAAATTTTCTTGGTAAGAAATTCAGCGGTATTAGATTTCCATCATTGTGACATCTTAGGCAGCAAGATCGTTATGCAAGGTGGGGGGATCAAAATCATATTTAGAATGTTTTCAGCGCTTAAATTTTTACAGTTGTCATTTTTCCTTTACATAATCACATAGGTTACCAGATAACCATATAGGAAATCTATATGATGTTTCTGAAAATGACCATTTATCATGATAAACTTGGCAGTTGGTGTCGAAAATTCGATTCAGGAAAATATTAAGGACATTCCAGTAGATATACTTCGAGCTATATTGAATAATCGATATAGCATGTTTGCAGAAAACGGCGGACGGCAAATTAAACAAATATGGCTAAAATATTAACCGTTCCTTTTTCTCACTGATGTAGCTTTTGGTAAGAATTTTTTGGCACTTACGTATTAACGGTACCTTGGAGAAAGACTTGGCGGTTTTTAAGTGTCGCCAATCTAACAGCTACTAAGGTTACGAAACCAATAGAATAGATTTGCGCCACTTAAAACCGCCAAATATGTAGCTGCGGTTGGCGCGTGTGCTCTTTATTGGCGCAACTGTCACCAAGGTACCGTTAATACGTAAGTACCATTTTTTTTTTTTATACCTAAAAACAAATAACTCTTATTATTATTATTAATCAATTCCTTCTATTAGCTCACACTCTCCCTATATATATCTTGTTCAAATGTTCAATCGCTAATAAAATACTTTTGATTCATCCACTCAAGTTCAAATACATTTTTTTTTTTTTGAACTTGTAGTGGATGACACTGGATGTTAATGTGGTTTGGTTCAAATATTAATTAATTGATTAAATTTAATTAATTAATTTTAGTTTTTTTAAGATTTAAGTTGCATATATCTATCAATAAATGGCGCCAGATAAACTTAAAAAAATGAATGAAAATTATTTATAAAGGACTTTCTGCAATAGAGTGAAAAAAAAAAAGTAGGATTTGACTTGAAATAAATTTTTTTTTTTATGTTACTTGTTATTTTTAATTTTTTCAAGTTTAAATACTCTTGATTCAATATTTTATATTTTCATTTTATAATAGTTTTAAAATAAAACTTTCAAAAAAATCACTCTCTGTATTGTAGTCGAGTTCATTGGTAATTTTAACTTTGAATTTATTGATTTATTTATTCACTTAATATAAACACATCTTTATAATATTTATATCAACAATAAATTTTAATTCCTTTTCCATTTTTTTTTTTTATAATCCATCCTATAAAAATTTAAATCAAGTAAAATATTTTTTATGGTGTTTAATGTATGCCATTATAATTTATGTGTAAGGTGTAATAAATACATCTTCTTCTTCATTGGCGCAACAGCCCCATGGTGGGTCAAGGCCGTCTGCCTACTGACAGGGAGATTTGTTTCTTTTTACGGCATGGTTGTCAGCCCTACGCCCAGCAGTCATAATAGACCGGGACCTATAGTTTAAAGGGGATTCAGTACAACTACAATCATCCATGGAACGCCGGGACTCTAACTCGAAACCTGTGGTACCGAGTGGCAGAGCGCTAGTCACTCGGCCATCATCTTAGTAATTTATAATGCGTGCTCTAGCGTTTGGTGTCACAGGTTTCAGGTTCGAGTACTGGCGGTGAAATGGATGTTTGTAGTGGTTCGGAATAAACTTTAAACCCTAGGTCTTTGTCTAATATGACTGTTGGGCGTAGGTATGTCAACCCTACCCCGTAAAAAAGAAAACATCTCCAGTCTCGAAATCTGCCAGTAAGCAGACGGCCCACCATGGGGCTGCTGCGCCTATGAAGAAGAAGAAGTTCATAATAAAAATCAATCAAAGATAAGCAAAATAAAATAGCTTTCACATTCTGTTAGCTTACGACTTTATTGGTATATTATAAAATATACTATTTATATTATAAAATAATAATTATATAATGTACTACAGTTGTTGTTTCTTATCCCACTTGGTAGACATCTAGACCATGCCCACTAACCCGTATGGACTCATGATTGAGAGAAAAGAGGGAAGCTTCTGTTGTGATGAGCCACGCGTAGGTAGAAAACTGACTTGGCTCCGTGACGCTCAACAGTCATATGAGACCGGGATCTATGGCTTAAAGTGGATTCTGAACCACTACAATCATCCATGGCCTCACCGGGACTCGAACCCGAAACCTGTGGCACCGAGCGCTAGATACTCCGCCTTTCAGGCTCCATATGTATCCATATCAATATATGTATTACAGAATAATATAATATAAAATATACTAAACTTTTTTTTTGTTTTAATGATAAACGATCTATTTTATAGTTGTGTTATCCTTAATTTAAATGTATGCCAAATTTAATGAATAGAAATCGAATTTCATAAGTTATTCAATATCGATATCTTTCAAAGATCGATTAATCGCAAATGCCTATTTATGATATGCGATGTATCAAGTTAATGCAATAGTAATTATCTGACGACTTAATAAATAACTTAAGAGATTTGAAACTCATATCTTAAAAAAACATAAATATTACATTAAAGTAATATAAGAGAGAGAGAGTACTTATCTGTGGCATTATCTTTTTTATCAATTGATTTTTAAATAAGAGTGATAAAAAAAAAAAAATAACATGATATAGGAAGTATCAATGGGCTCAGTAAAGGGAGATAAATAAATTCGAGCAAAATATACTTAGATGGATTTGAAAAAAATATATTTATAATAAATAAAACATATAGTTTAATACTTAAAAAAATTCCCAATAAAATAAAATATAAAATGGATTTTCAAAAGGTAAGTTTTTCTCCAGAAATTACTTCAACATCATCAACTCTAAAAGACGATGGTTTTTTCAATTCCTTCTATTAGCTCACACTCTCCCTAAATATATCTTGTTCAAATTTCCAATCGTTCATAAAATACATTTTATTCATCCACTCAAGTTCAAATACATTTTTTTGAATTTGTAGTGGATGACACTGGATGTTAATACAGTTTTTCCAAATATTAATTCATTTATTAAATTTAATTAATTAATTTTAGTTTTCTTTTAGATTTAAGTTGCATGTATCTAATAATAGATGGCGCCAGATGTAAGAAGAAAATTTCAACTTTATTTGTAAAGGACGATGATGGTTTCTGCAATATAGTGCAAAAAGTAGGAATTGACTTTAAAAAAAAAATATGTTACTTGTTTCATAATAAAATGCAATTTCAAAAATTAAAAAACAATTATTGCTTGTTATTATCAATTTAAACAATATTTTGCGTAATAAACGTTGCATGTCATTTGATTGCAAGAACAATCTTACGAATATCGTTCGAAATATCGAAATATCTTTATCATACATGTAAAATATCGATTTATTATTATTCAATAACTGATTCTAAATTTGAAATTTAAGGAATAGCAGATAAATGTATTAAATTTCCAAATTATTTACAAGAATTACTTAATAAGCCTCAAAAATAATAATTATATTAATGAGACCGAAATTAAACAGAAAGAAAAAAATATCAAAATATATAATTCCGATTTAAAAAAATACTAAAAATCTGCCAACAATGGAATTTATTATTAAAACAGGCAAGAAAATTATCTTTATAATATGATTATCAAAATTAATTTTTCTTATCGTCCATCTATATTTATTCTTGCTGTCTGAATATATTCTTTTCAATATGCGTTGCCATAGCAACAGAGTTTAGCAGTAATTACAGCGTAAATTAAAGATAATTATACTTAATAACAAAATTTGACAATAATGGGATTTATTATCAAAACATACAAGAAAACTATCTTTATAACATGATTATCAAAATTCATTTTTCTTCTTTTCCATCTATATATATTTTTTGCATCTATAATACGTATTTTTCGCAGATATTACAATACAAATTAAATATATTTATAATTAATAATAAAATCTGGCAACAATGGGATTTATTAATAAAACAGAAAAATAAAAGTATCTCATGACATGATTATCAACTTTCATTTTTCATCTATATGCATTATTGCTGTCTGAATATATTCATTTTCAGCAAGCAACAGACTTTAGCAGATATTGTAGCACAAATTAAAAGATAATTATAATTAATAATAAAACCTGACAACAATGGGATTTATTATTAAAACAGACAAGAAAACTATCTCATGACATGATTATCAAAACACATTTTTATTTTCTTCCATATATATATATATATACATATATATTCTTGCTGTATGTATGTATTCTTTTTCAAATATACGTTACCATTGCAACAGAGTTTAGCAGATATTACAGTACAAGTTAAAGATAATTGTGCTTAATAATAAAATCTGGCAACAATGGGATTTATTATTAAAACAAGTATGAAAACTTATGACATGATTATCAAAATTCATTGTTCTTCTTTTCCATCTATTAATACCTTATTTATATCAATCTTACAACTGTAAAATTAAGTCAGTATTAAAAATTTATTTTTAATTCAAAGTTTAACTCCTCAACTGTAGCAGTTTTTGAAGATAACCAGGCTTAACTATTACAGGAGATCATCGTTCTAATTCGTGAGTTATTATTCCAAATGATTAGTGGTTTTCTGTAACAAAACATGTTCTTACACACCCTCAAAATAGCTCACTCGCTGCTTTACTTAAATACAAATAGATTTGTTGGGTTGGAGTTTTACATTGAACTTTTACCTTTGATTATTACTAATGTCCCATTTCCCTACTTACAAAGAGTGTTAAATGAAAAGGATTTTTTTTTTTATTTCCTTTAAAACATTTTTGATGCAACTGTCTAGACGGACCGATCCACTGAATTCTTCCACAAAGTTTTATTCTTATTCTTTTTTTTTTTTCTAAATCGTTCCCTCGAATCATTTTTAACTTATCGTCAGACGATATTATCCGAAGTGCTTTGTTGTTGTTGAGTGGCAACAGAGAATGAAGAAGAGAGGGGGTTTACCTTTTCGTTACCTTTTAGGTTTGTGGACCACCTGCTGTCTGAATATATTCTTCTTCATATGCGGTTGCCATAGCAACAGAGTTTTCGCCAGATATTATGGTTCAAAATTAAACTTATTAAAGATAATTGCAGTTCTAAATATAAAACTGAAATTGTTATTGCATTTATTTAAATAAAATTTTATCTACTAAAAAGCTATGATATTTTTTAAGAAACGATATTTAATATTTAACGAATTTTTATATTTTAATAATTTCCCATTGTACTTTTACCTTTGTACTTTTACAAAGTTTCAAAAACAATAAATAAATTTTAAGCAATGTCAATAAATTTTAAAACAAATCAATTTAAAAAAAAATTAACCACATATTATTAAAAATAATATATTCCTCAAAAGCTGTATTAGCTGTATAAATAAACAGGTAATTAATAATTGAAATAAAAAAACCGGATTATTTTTAAATCTTTTTCATATGCGTATAGCAACAGGGTTTTCGTCAATATTTTACAAAATTAAAGTTATTAAAGCTAATTGCAAAATATAAAACTGGCATTTTACCTAAATAGATTTTTACAAAAAACCTAATATTTTTTAAGAAACGATATTTAATATTTAACAATATTTTAATAATTTCCGCTGTACTTTTTTAAATTTTAAAAACAATAAATAAATTTTAAACAATGCCAATAAATTTTAAAACCAATCAATTTCAAAAAAAAAATTAACCACATATTATAAAAAATAACATATTCCTACAAATGATTTATTAGCTGTATAAATAAACAGTTAATTAATAATTGAAATAAAAAAAAAACGGATTATTTTTCAATCTTTTTCATATGCGTTGCCATAGCAACAGGGTTTTCGTCAGATATTATAGTACAAAATTAAAGTTATTAAAGATAATCGCAGTTCCAAATATAAAACTGGCATTTTATTTAAAATTTTTATCTATTAAAAAGCGATAAATTTTTTTAAGAAATGATATTTAATATTTAAAGAATTTTTATATTGTAATAATTTTACAATATTAAATTATATTTTAGTTATATTATTAATTATATTTAGTATTTAGTACTTATTATATTATTATTGCAATTATATTTTAGTACTTTTACAAAGTTTAAAAAACAATAAATCATCAACAAACAATGCTTTAAACAACGCCAATAAATTTTAAAACAAATCACTTTTTAAAAAAAATTAACTGCATATTAATAAAAATAACGTATTCCTTCAAATGGTGTATTTGTTAACTTAGAAATAAATAAACAGTTAATTAATAATTAAAATAAAAAACAGATCATTTTAAACAGTCAACTTTAATTAATATAACCAATTAACAATATGAAAATAAAAAAAGTTATGTAAAATTAAAATTGGTAATATAATGGAATAAATTGAAATGCAAAAACATATCGTTAAAAAAGTAAGATAGTAACTACATTGTTTTTAAGATAGCAATTAAATTTAATTAGCAGAAAAATTACAATTAAATTATTTTAATTGTTAGTTCAAGCTTAATGTTGAGCACTATTTGCAGACAGGAAAATATCAAAGAATAGCTTGTTGATTAAATTATGGATTGCTTATGAAAATAAAATAACTAATTTTCAGAATATAAAATAATTTATGTAATGTAATAAAACGTTTTATATATACATAATTTATTTATATAATAAATTAATATGAATAAATAATAAATAAATAATAATAATTTTATGCTTTAATGATCACGTAGTCACAAAAATAAATTTAAAAAAATATATTTTTTCAAAACTGAATATTTTAAACAATTGCATTAAAAATATATAAAATAATATTTTTTATAGTCGAAAGTACGTCTGGTACATTAGATGAATGTATAATTCATTTCAATAATTTTATATATTTCAGCTGATTATTTTAAACAATTGTATTAAAAATATTGAAATGATTACTTTTTATAGTTGAAAGTACTTCATATTAGATGAATGTATAAATCATTTCAACAACGTTATATATTTCAGCTGATTATTTTAAGCAATTGTATTAAAAATATTGAAATGATTACTTTTTATAGTTGAAATATTAGATGAATGTATAAATCATTTCAACAACTTTATATATTTCAGATTTTAAGCAATTGTATAAAAATATTGAAATGATTACATTTCAACAATGTATAAATCTTTATTTATATTTCAGCTGATTATTTTAAGCAATTGTATGTATTAAAAATTCATATTAGATGAATGAAAATCATTTCAACAACTTTTATATTTCAGATTATTTTAAACAATTGTATTAAAAATAGTTGAAATGATTACTTTTTATATTAAAGTACTTCATATTAGATGAATGTATAAATCATTTCAACAACTTTATATATTTCAGCTGATTATTTTAAACAATTGTATTAAAAATATTGAAATGATTACTTTTTATAGTTGAAAGTACTTCATATTAGATGAATGTATAAATCATTTCAACAACTTTATATATTTCAGCTGATTATTTTAAACAATTGTATTAAAAATATTGAAATGATTATCTTTTATAATAGAAAGTATGTCTGATATATTAGATGAGTGTATAATTCATTTCAATAAATTTATATATTTCGTTGACCCCAGTGTATAAAATGAGCGCAATCAGCAAAGTTTAAATCTATTTGCAGTATTTACAGAGGCGGTAAAAACATCATAAACGAAAGCATGCAATTTATAAAATGCTTACACGGACCAATTTAATGAGATTTCTTTCATGGGCAAATTTCCAAAAATTAATTTATAAAAATGACAAGACTGGAATACTAATCTACATCACAAAAAAACATATATTTCTTCTAGAATATGAATTATAAAAATAATTATGCATAGAAAAATGTAATGATACTCATAAATCTAATGGAAAAAAAATTTAATGGTTTAAAGTAAATAAAAAAATATTTCTGGAAAAGTCAAATAATGCGTTAATTTTCGTTCACAAACTTGGATAAACATTATTTAAGAACCAGTTATGCAAATAGAACTCGTGCTCATGATTTTGCTAATGATTCTTAAAATTAATAATATTCATTATATTAAATTACTTTATTGAGACTCGTTGATTTTTATCGATTTTGTGTTTGGAATGTAAATTTTTTTAGCAGAAAAATAAAATCATTAGCTAAATTTTAGCTCCTTTAACTTCATTGACAATCAGGTAACGTGTGTTTGAAGTAAAATATTATCTTGTAATTGAGATAATCGTGGTATTTACTTATTTATTTATTTTTGAAGCAGAAAACGCTATTCTAAAATAAAAGATTTTTTTTTCCTTGCTTGTCATGTCTTAGAAAGATAAAAGTAGTAGCGGAAGAATGTTTTTCAAAAGGAATGTTAACTGGAAAACGATTTCGCCGAAATAGAATTGCTGTTTTCTATTTTGAAAACATTTTCGGCATTCCTTTAAATCTCGTCTGGCTTTTTACTTAAACTTCTCGATTTCAATTTCAAAAGGAGTTTTAGTAAAAGGGCCGCCATTTTGTCTCGACAAACATTTCCACTCGCTAAATATACCGACGAATATATGGAAAGAAAGGACATTTAATATTATTTTATATTTTTATTTAAAAAAGGAATTTTAATTAAAAACAGTTTCATCATTTTATATATAGTATGTGATTATAATTAAAGTCCCACTTTCAAAATGCTGTAAAAAAAGAAACACTCGTCACAATGAATTCAAATTTGAACTGAAGATGCTGGAAGAATGTGGGAAATGGTACGGTATCAAAAAGGTTCCAAAGTTTATTAATATATAATGCTGTAAGCGGCATAAAGAAAGTGAATTTGGCTGCCAGTGATATTTGCCAACGTATTTGACATGAGTTGCACATTAAACCAACTGTAATGTTCAATGTGCTTAATTGTTTCGGTTTTTTGACGGAAAAAATGACTTCCAAGCCATTCAACAGTTGAGACACTGTTAGTGGAAAGCCCATTCACCACGGTAAGGTGATATCAAATTCGATGGGAAAAAAAGGTGGAAATTTTTTGAACTTTTTTTGATGCCGTACGGTTTCCTCCTTCTTCAAGTATCTTTAGTTCAAATTTGGACTCATTGTGACGAGTGGTTCTTTTTTACAGCATTTTGAAAGTGGGACTTCAATTATAATCACCCTTCCTATTACCCCTTCCCTTTATGGAAGCTTTGTCGGATTGCCAGACTTAAGTGGGTGGATTAATTGATGCTATTTGTTTCTATCTTGTTCTTTGTATTTCTTTTATATCTGTTGCCCTGTAAACTTGCCATTGGATATATATAATTCATCTTTGCCATTGAATTACTTCTAAACGGCTAGATCCATGATGATGAAATTTTTGTGTGTGTTTGAGTGGGTACTTGGATGGGTTATATTCACAATTGGACCCGATGGGGTGACGCTGCAATGGATATCATTCTTCTGTACCTATGTCTTCTGTACTTGTACTTCTGTAACTTGTCACTAAACTCCTCCTAAACGGTTTGACCGATTTTGATAAAATTTTGTGTGTGAGTTTGAGGGTTTCCCTGGATGGTTCAGATTCACAATTGGACCCGGTAAGGTGGCACTGCGATCAGATTCCGGATTTTTTTTATTTTCAGGACAGGACAACATCTTCAGGGCCCTTTAGTATATATATATATTCCATAATGAATATTCCCAGACGGACGGAGAGGATAAATGTTACTCTTCATCTTAAGAAATGAAAAAATGAAAAATTTTCAGCAGCATTAGTTTTTCGTGCGGGTAGCAAACTAGAAGAACCCCTATTTAACAATCTAAAAGTCAGCAGTCTCACTCAAACGAGTGAGCTTCACGACACCAACGAAGACCGCTTTGTTCTGAAAGTCACAAAGCACACGAAGTCAGCAAATTTGAATCTGCGTCGCTGTGGACACTGGCTAGCGTGTTATCATTGAACCACGCGTCAGGCATTGCTTGTTATTCAATGCATAATAAAAATGACCACGTCTATTGTAACAAGAAAAAAAAAGTACAAACAAAACGAGCTTTAAAAAGAGTCGATGAATTATTAAAAAGGATTTTAGAGTGAGATAATTTTCCAATGAAATGGATTTGACATTTGAAAATTTTTTTTTTTCTCTTTACCCTACGTTTATAATTAAAAGAAGTGACGTCACATCGGATTAGATCTCACTGAAAAAAAGGAAATTTTTTGCAGCCATTTTTAACCTTGAAATAAGAATATCAACAGTGTAATAAGTGTTTAGAAACAAAACTTCCGTTGCATCGGGTAGGGTAAGTGTTTAGAAACAAAACTTCCGTTACATCGGGTAGGGTATGTGTTTAGATTCAAAACCTCCTCTGAACTGCATATGATAAATGCTTAGATTCAAAACCTCATCTGAAATGATAAATGTTTAGATTCAAAACCTCCTCTGAACTGCATATGATAAATGTTTAGACTTCAAACCTCCTCTGAACTGCATATGATAAATGCTTAGATTCAAAACCTCATCTGAACTGCATATGATAAATGTTTATTCAAAACCTCATCTGAGCTGCATATGATAAATGCTTAGATTCAAAACCTCATCTGAGCTGCATATGATAAATGTTTAGATCTAAAAACCTCCTCTGAACTGCATATGATAAATGTTTAGATTTAAAACCTCCTCTGAACTGCATATGATAAATGTTTAGATTCAAACCTCCTCTGAACTGCATATCATAAATATTTAGATTCAAAACCTCCTCTGAACTGCATGATAAATGTTTAGATTCACAACCTCCTCTGAACTGCATATGATAAATGTTTAGATTCAAACCTCCTCTGAACTGCGTATGATAAATGTTTAGACTCTAAACCTCCTCTGAACTGCGTATCATAAATATTTAGATTCAAAACCTCCTCTGAACTGCATATGATAAATGTTTAGATTCACAACCTCCTCTGAACTGCATATGATAAAAATATTTAGATTCACAACCTCCTCTTAACTCATATGATAAATGTTTAGATTGAAAGCCCCTATGAAATATGTAGGACTTCGGTATCCAGCAAAATCTTTCCCTGTAACTTTTGCTAATCATTTAACAAAATTATATACTAAAAAAGATATATAAAAATAACTACATCAGTATGACAGGTACTTCATTTTCTCAGATGCTAATCCTCAGCATCCGGTAATCAGTGTAGTAATCCTCAAATTGCGACTAATCCTCAGTATCCGGCACCGCAGGAAGGACATCCCCCTGAGTAATCCACTCACGGATGGAGGGAAAGGGGCAGCTTCTGATGGGTTGCACCCGTAGGTAAAAGTCTGACTTGCCTCTAATCCTATTGTCTAATCCTCAATATCCTGCAGTGTGGGACGGACATCGCATGAGTACTCTATTAATAGAAGGGGGCAGCTTCTGTTGTGATGGAACACCCGTAGGTAGAAGTCTCACTTGGCTCCGAGTCGGTGAAGAAAGATGGGAGCGCCTTCCGGGAGGACTTTTAGGGAACTACCCAGCATTTGCATACAGTATCGAAGAAAGCCCGGAAAACTCTCATCTGGTAGTCTAACTCACGAGACAAGATGCTGAGCATCACAAGCACCCTCGAGTCTCCTTACGCTTTTTGAATCAGTGCCTACAACAAAGCCGCCAGCGAATGGAATCTCAGCGCTCATGCTCACCGTTACCACAGAGCCACGAGTCGGGCTGATATGTGTTTGTAATTTAACTGACATTCAGTCACGGATATAATACCAAAATGCGCAGGCCTGTACAGTATTTTTGCTAAAGGCCTATGTCGAGTGACTAGCGCTTTAAATCTCGGTACCACAGGTTTCGTGTTCGAGTCCCGGCGGTGCCATGGATGTTTTTAATGGTTCTTAGTCTACTTTAAACCGTGATCCCGGTTTTAATATGAGCGTAGAGTGTTGTGGGGTAATGTTACTTGCGTCCGCAGCCTATCTTCAAGCTACACGTGCCCCCTGGGTAGTGGTAAATGAGTGACAGCGGTGCAGCCCTTGCTTATGGAAGAAAAGATTAATTGTCTCTGTATTTCCAGTTGCATTAGAAAGAGTTAATGCAATTTTAAAACAGGAATGATTCTATGAACGTTTTAAAGCATGCAAAATGTTTTTAAAGAACAAAACGGCATGCAGATTCTATGAATAACCACCCAGAGGTATTTCAAACCAATCTGTGTGGTGGAGAAATAAATTTTCTCTTGACAAATCTCGAGTTTTCGGCGGCGCCATCGATTCCATGACAATCTTCCACTTCGCCCCCAGAGCTGCAGGCAGAGGGCCAGTAGCACGTCTTCCCGCTCGCCAGACATCAGATAACGAAGGTTTAAAATACACGCCGCCACCTCGCTACATCCCTCCCGGAGAGCGCGAAATAATTGGGGAAGGGGGCTCGTTTGCGACGCAAGGTCAAGGTTTCTAAAATTAAGTTTCAATTTTTACTTTTATTAATCAGAAGAAAGTAATCATAAATTGGGATTTGTTCTTTACAACGGAGTCATTACAGAGTTTTTGCATACCGTATTTTGGACGTCCTTTAGCTTTTTCTCCCTAGCGCGCATGCTCATAGGAAACATTATTGCAGATACGCATGCGCAATTTCCTATGAGCATGCGCGCTAGGAGAGAAAAGCTAAAGGACGTCCAAAACGGTACGCAAAAACTGTCTATTATTACGACGGAAAGATGCAATTAGGACGTAAAATGACTTGTTTTTAAAAGATTGATGGCAATCGGCGCACCCATTACGGAGTTCCTACAGACTTTTTGTAGCGGTTTTGATTTACAATGAATTCATTTTAAATAAGAAAAGAAAAGAAATCTGAATGGCATCAATTCAGAATAGGGTTTACTTTTCACTCACATCATTAAAATTATTCTTTGCTTAAATTTGTCGCTGAAAAATTAATAATAATATATATATATATATATACTCTGACGCTCGGTGCCACAGTTTTCGGGTTCGAGTCTCGGAGGTGCCATGGATGTTTGTAGTGGTTCGAAATACACTTTAAACTGTAGTATCGGTCTAATACGACTGGAGAGCGTAGGGCTGACAACCTTACCCCGTAAGAAAGAAAACATCCCTCGTCTCGAGATCTACCAGCAGGCAGACTGCCTTGGCCCACCATGGGGCTGCTGCACCCATCTCAATGTATCCACATGCTGTTTAAAATACTAAAGATAAAAGAATTTGAAAGAAGTGAAAAGGAAACTTTTATAAAGGAACTACTCTTTAGCTCGAAAATTCGAAATCAGCTTGCTTTCATCGCCTGTCGTGGATCACAAATTCCATTTTAAAAGTAAAGAGTCGTTGCACGTACTTTCCAGCAGCCAAAAGCAAATAAATATGATGTGTAAATAAGAAAAGAAATGAAAATAGGAGATTAAATAGACCATAATATTGTTGAACAGTTGAATGGTGATTAGAATATAAGAAGTACAACTAGTACTTGAATTTTTTTTTGTTCCAATGCAGCTGGCAAACACTTAGGCAGCTTGGTCTTGGATGCCTTATAAGGCAAGCGCTGCACAGACGTTACTCACTTTGCAGTACCCAGGGGGCGCGTGTAACTTGAAGATAAGCCACGGACGCGAAGTAACAATGCCCCCGCAACGATCTACGAGAGTATTAGACCGGGACCCACGGTTTAAAGTGGATTCCGAACCAATACAAACCTCCATGGCACCGGCGGGACTCGAACCTGAAACCTGTGGTACCGAGCGCCAGAGCGCTAGCCACTCGGCCATTCAGGTCCCTAGTACTTGAAATAAAAAGTAATAATCCCCGGAAAGAAAAAGTGCGGCACTCCATAGACTATTACGAGACTTTTCGTAGAAATTGAAGTATCATTGCGGTCTTATACGATGAGTCCATATCAAATATCCAAGAGTAAAAAAGAACTTTATATCCGAAAGCACTTAGTAGCTTGTTTCTTGATTCTCCATATTTTACGCATTGAAACAACTGTTTCCGCAGTTTTGCAGATAGAGCATAATGAAGATAAAGTCATACCAAATCGATGAAGTTTAGATTTAGAAGGGTATATGTTTGTTTGAAACTTGGATAGAAGAATATATTCTTTTCGATGATTAGGAAGAAGTCTAGGAGAAGGTTTAATACTATCCAAATAACTGAATTCTTGAGCATATTTGCTACCTATCCAATGTACTGTTGCTTTTATCTGTGCTTTCTTTTTTTGTTGAAATATGAGATCTTCCGGAGATATCTCAAAATCGTTGCAAAAAGAAACTACACAAGCATGACAAAACTCACACTTTGATATAACTTCCGTAACATAAATATTGGCTTTTTCAATGTGGGCACTTTTACAAATCGGTTCTAATTCAAAATGTACACCTTAACTTAATAAAAGTCTATGCCATTATCAAATACTAAAGCAAACCCATTATCAAAATAACTTTTTTAATGTGGGTGTGTTAACAAATCGCTTACAATCCAAAATGTACACCTTAATTTAATAAAGTATGTATTATAAAAATCTGAACTCCTCCGTTACATCACATAATAGTGACAATATCTACGTCAGTATCAAAATTAAATTAAGGTCAAAATTGAATCAAACACATTATCAAAATTACTAATAAATAAATTAATTCTTAATAAATTAAAATTAATTAATTAAATCAAACACATTATCAAAATTATTTTTCAATGTGGCCAAATTTTCAAATCACTTCAAATTCAAAACGTACACCTTAATTTAATAAAAATACGTAATGTTATAACAATCTGAACTCCTCTGTCACATCACATAACAGTCGCATTATCTATGTTACCAAAATACTAAATCAAATAGCAGACATAATAAAATGGCAGATGGTCTTTAAGTAAATAAAGTCGTAAGCTATATAATTCTAAAATGCTTGTATTGCGATATCTTGATTGAAGGATAGATTTAGAACAGTAGTTTTACGCATTTTTATCTTTGTGATTTTTTAGATAAGAGAAAATAGTGTGGTACTTAGAAGCACTATTAAATTTTTCTCAATTAAACAAGAAATCACGAAACTTTTAATGTTGCCTTAATAATACCTTAATAGAAAATATCAAGTAAGTTTATTGTAATTGAAAACTCAAGGAGAAACTTCACGAGCATATGGCAAAACTCACACTCTGATATAATTTTCGTTACATAAATGTTGACTTTTTTTCAATGTGGGCAGATTTACAATATAGTTATTTATTATAGTTTATTTATTATAGCGCACCAAGGTGTCTGTGTTTGCCAGCTGCATTAGAAAGAAAAAAATTTATTATAGCTATTTATAGTTATTGATTATAGTTTATTTAATGTAGGTATTTTTTATTATAGTTTTTTTCTCAATAAGCAATGCATAAATTTTTTTTTCTTTTCTTTTTCTTTCTAATGTAGCTGGCAAACACTTATACAGCTTGTGTCATGGATGCCTTAAGGCAAGCGCTGCACAGACGTTACTCACTTTGCATGACCCAGGGGGCGCGTGTAACTTGAAGATAAGCCCCGGACGCGGAGTAACAATGCCCCCGCAATGCTCTACGATCCTATTAGGACCGGGACCTACGGGTTAAAGTGGATTCCGAACCACTACAAACATTAATGGCACCGTCGGGACTCGAACCCGAAACCTGTGGTACCGAGCTCCAGTGCGCTAACCACTCGGCCATTCAGACCCCATGCATAAATATAATGTGCAATAAAAGCATTTTTTTATGCGGAATTCAGAAGCACGAAAAAAAAATCTTAATAGATCTTCTATTTAGAATATTTATTAAGTAGTAATTAGTTGTATTTCTTACAGTTTTCTATTTGGTGAAGGAATGCTTATCAAAAGAAGCATATGTAATTTATTTCTATAAGAATCTAAACACTGAAAAAAGATTCCATGCGTCCGACTCGAGGCGCAGTGGCAACGTGCGCCGCTAGTGAGCATGAGGGCTGGGGTTCAAACCACTGACAGCTTTGTTATAGAGATTGTTTTAAAAATCGAGGAGACTCAGGGGTGTTTGTGTTGTTCAACATCTTGTCTCCTTAGTAGGACTACCTGGTGAGTGTTTTCCGCGTTTTCTTCCATACGATACGCAAATGTCCTAAAAGTCCTCCCAGAGAGCACTGCTCTCCTTTTTCATTTACTCGGAGAAAAGTCACAGTTCCACCTACGGGTCCTCCGTCACAACAGAAGCTGCCTCCCCCTTACCTCCATCCATGAGTACAATACACACAAGGTGTCCGTCTCGCACTGCAAGTCACTGAGCATTAGTCAGAACATCATCATCATCATCGTCGGAGCAACATCCCCATGGTGGGCCAAGGCTGTCTGCCTGCTGGCAGATTTAGAGACAAGAGATATTCTCTTTTTACGGGTTAGGGATGTCAGCCCTACACCCAACGCTGTACAATCATATTAGACAGCGACCTATGGTTTAAAGTGGATTCCGAACCACTACAAACAACCATGGCACCACCGGGACTCGAACCCGAAACTGTGATATAGAGCGCTAGCCACTGAGCCATCAGCCCGCGTCTAATGACTGTAGAGCGTTAGGCTTACTCACTTAGCACTACCCAGGGGTGCGTGTAGCTTGAACATAAGTTACGAATACCGAGTAGCAATACCCCCCCCGCAATGCTCTACGATCAAGTTAGACCGGGACCTACGTTTTAAAGTGGATTTTGAATCACGACAAACATCCATGGCACCGCCGGGATTCGAATCGAAACCTGTAACACCGAGCGCCAGAGAGCTAGTCACTCTGTAGTAAATGTTTTTGAAAAAGCAATAAAGTATCAAAAATAAATTATGTCTGTTAGAAACGTGAATTTAAATAAAAAAAAAAAGAAAGAAAGAAAGAAATCTTTGATAACATAGTTATCATAACAAAGCAGCCACTCTTAAAACATCGTAAAAATAATAAAAATCATTAAATATATTCTGAATAAAAATCGGGATTTCTTCTTTAAAAAATATCCGAAACTCCAACATAACGTTTCTTTTAATGAAGTATCCAAAATGAGATCTGTGAGATGAGTTATTTATGAGCATAATGCCATAAATAAGCTTCCACATCTACATGTACATTATTTCTTTAAAAAAAATGAGACATCTCAATGTCGCTTTGCTGTCTTAGGCAAAAGTATTTTCATAACCCTTTTCAGAGAGTAATTATTAATAATTTTGAGCATGTTAAATAAAACTTGTTTACAAGTTTTATTTTCCGTTATTTTGTCTAACTGCTTCTGGATAATTGAATTTCCGCGTTTAACGCTTATCAGAATCATTAATATAGAATAAAAGAAAGTAGAACAGTCACAAAAGAAGCCAATAAAAGTATTTATTTAGAATACGTTACTAACACAATGTATTTTTAACTGTAAATTGCATGCGTATTTCTAAGTGAAGAAAGAAGACTAATTACAGAAATGGCTGTGATTTGTATTAGGAATTAATTTTCAATACGTGTATTTGACGTTGATTGATAAATATTTGCAAGCAAATAAAAATTTAATTACGGAGTTGTTCATATTAAATGTTGAGATCCAATACGTCTATGTAGATTTCTGAATTTAATTCATGTACTTAACATGTTTTGTAACCATGCTTCCTCCTTCACACTGGCAAGAGTACCCTCCTGTGACGTTCAGGAGAAATAGTCAGTTGGCCTACAGAATCTCATCCGGAGAGAAAGTATGCTTCGCGCATCCCTCGCGTACCTCCGTATCGGATTTTTGGCTTAAAAGTAGTATCCTTCCAGGAATGTTTAATTATCTGTCTTTAAATGTGTTAAGTAGTGTATGTCTCTAATTGTTTGTGTGTGGTGTTTGTGTGTGTGTCAATAAAGCTCTGAGTTCTCCAGTCTGTGCCTCAAGTATCTCCACACAACCACACTCAGTTAGGATCCAGTTGCAACAACCTGCACACTACACTATACACTAGTTATAAATAACACACTAGTAATAAAACACTTTTTACTAATACATATTTTTATGAATAGATTTTTAATTACTTTGGTATAAGCATAAATCTTAATGTAGCTTATGTATAATAAAAGTTTGGATTCATTCCAAAAGTGTTCTTTTAACGGCTATGGAAACGGTAAAAGGTTTTAACTGTTACTATGTATATAGAAGTATCATTCTGTAGAAAATCTATATTTTTTAGAATCGTGACCTTAGCAATTCAATATACCAAGGTATACTTGGCAACACAATTTGTTTCTTAAACTCCCCATAGAAAAGGTTTTTAAAGTGTACAAAAATATATTGTTGTGATATATTTGAGGTTTTTAAAATTCATACTCTAACGTTAAATATTTATAAATGAATATTATTTGTATATGAATATTATTTATGCATTATAATAGTATCAGTGCTGAACTATGACGATTATATTGTTGAGTCAATTTGTAGCAAATAATACAGAAGATTCAACCTTTTCCAGTTAGAATATGTTCGATTAATAAATGCATACGTGCACAAATATGTTTTGCCAATTAAAGCGAGCAATGAAATTGTACACTCAAAAATATTTCTTAATGCTGTGTGAGTAGGCTTAAGTTTTATTTAGCCTAATATTACTTTATATCATTAGGGCAAAATAAACTTATACATATTTTTTTTTGTATTTATTACCTAAATTATGTCCTATATCCGGTGTACATTATATCCTAAATGATATCCTATGTAGGTTATACCTTAGATGATATCCTATGTAGATTATACCCTAGATGATATCCTATATTCTATGTAGATTGTACCTTAGATGATATCCTATGTAGATTATACTTTAGATGATATCCTATGTAGATTGTACCCTAGATGATATCCTATATTCTATGTAGATTGTACCTTAGATGATATCCTATGTAGATTATACTTTAGATGATATCCTACGTAGATTGTACCCTAGATGATATCCTAGATTCTATGTAGATTGTACCTTAGATGATATCCTATGTAGATTATACTTTAGATGATATCCTATGTAGATTGTACCCTAGATGATATCCTATATTCTATGTAGATTGTACCTTAGATGATATCCTATGTAGATTATACTTTAGATGATATCCTACGTAGATTGTACCCTAGATGATATCCTAGATTCTATGTAGATTGTACCTTAGATGATATCCTATGTAGATTGTACCTTATATGATATCCTATGTAGATTATACTTTAGATGATATCCTATGTAGATTGTACCCTAGATGATATCCTATATCCTATGTAGATTATACCTTATATGATATCCTATGTAGATTATACTTTAGATGATATCCTATGTAGATTGTACCTTATATGATATCCTATGTAGATTATACTTTAGATGATATCCTATGTAGATTGTACCCTAGATGATATCCTATATCCTATGTAGATTATACCTTATATGATATCCTATGTAGATTATACTTTAGATGATATCCTATGTAGATTGTACCCTAGATGATATCCTATATCCTATGTCCTATGTAGATTATATCCTAGATTAATCTTATATCATGTCCTCGATTAATCTTATATCATATGTAGATTATATCCTAGATTAATCTTATATCATATCCACGATTAATCTTATATCATATGTAGATTATATCCTCCTCTTATATCATATGCAGATTAAATTCTACATTCGTAGCATTTATTGATACAAATGTAAATTAAATATTCTAGCAGGAGCATTAAAATAAACAGTAACTAAAACACACAGCCATAAAATAACGCAAACTATTATTTAAACAAACAAATAAAGAGATGATTGATCATTGTATTTGGTTAGGATGTTTCCAGATTCTTGACAACTTGAGCAAATAATGTGATTTAAATCACATAAAAGAACTAATAAAACCAGCGCAGCGTCACAGACAAAGGTTTAAAAGTTTCCAGTGGTTTATTACGTAAGTAAATGAGATAGATAGCTTGATTATTACATCCTGATCTCTCGTAAAAGAACCGATGTCGTTTTATTGTGTCTTTTCAACAGCATATAATGCGAACAGATGGTTCAGAGAACAGATACGGCCTTGTCTGAAGAGGCCTTTACGTCTGCATGCAGCCATCTTTTTTCTTGCTTTCGATATCACATGATAAAACAAACCGACGTTTTAGTCAAATTGTCCGGTTACATGTTCAAAGAAAAACCGACATTAAAATTTTTTTTATTCTTTATTATTCAAAGTGAATTTGAGCTTGAAGTATGAAGTTGTTTTGAAATTTTTATCGAAACAAAAGAATGAATAAAAAAAATATGGCTGACCGAGAGAATAAAGAATAAGGCTGTCTAAGTGCATCCAACTAAGTGTTTTTGAAAACATACTCGGTTAGTTTATGTTATGCTGTTAATTATATTATAACTAATTAGTTTACATTGAGATAGTTTATATTATTTTAAACTATTCCGGCAATATTTTTGTTTCTTTAAATTTTTCTAAGAACTTGTTAGTGTTAACTCAAAAAATAAAAATTAATTATTTAAACAAAATAGATTTAACCAGTAAAGTTTATGTAGCATATAATAAACTATATGATTATTTTTGATGATTTTGAATTAACAAATATGATTATTTTTCAGCAAAGAGAGAAAAATAAGGATAAAAATAGTGATATTTAAATGTCTACTTTTCACTGTAATTCTTAAAAGAAACGGGAATAATTTATATCTTTGGTAACTTTAAATAACATATTTTTGAAAATGTAAAATATTTTTAAAGATATATTTATATATTTTTAAAGAACATAAACACTGCACAAAACTTATACAAACAAATTTAATACATCGATAAATAACTTAAACTAAAAATAATCATTTTAAATTCGAATTTTAAAAAATTCGAATTTAAAAATTAGTATTATAGTATTCGAATTAAAAAAAAATCGAATTTAAAAATTAGTATTATAGTATTCGAATTTAAAAATTCGTATTATAATATTCGAATTTAAAAAAAAAAAAATTCGTATTATAGTATTCGAATTAAAAAATCAGTATTATAATATTCGAATTTTAAAAAAATCGAATTAAAAAATTCGTAATATTCTAATTTAAAAAAATTAGAATTTAAAAATTCGTATTATAGTATTCGAATTTTAAAAAATTAAATCTTAAAACCCTTTTTATGATCATTACGTCTGAAATTCTACAATTCGAATAAAGAATACTAAAGTTTTTCCATATTTTATAAAAGACTCATGAATAAGTAAGATTCTATTATTCTAGAAACAGTTACTATGTTTTAAATTTGATCATCTTTTATCACGAAATAAAATAGCTTACCCCTCTCATCGATCGCAAAGGAGGACCGAATTACCTTTTATAAATCGAGAAAAAATGCAAACGATTCCTTTGCGGAAACTTGGCAAATAGTCAATGGCAGCGAGACACTGGCTCGGTAACCTTAACTGTGTTCGGCTTTGGAGATTAGGTCAAGGTCTTAATTTCTATTGGGTTTGTTTAAGTGTTTGATTGGAGCTTTTAGCGCGGGCAATTAATTTCCGCGTTCTTTTTTACTGTAATAATACAATTATACCTTTACTTGTCTATAAAAATATTAATCTCAATTTCGGAAAAACAATATATATAAATCATTATTTTGGAAGCTGTTTGATTTGTTTTGGTAAAAAGGAGTTATCAATCTGATTAATGTATAACGATTAATGAAAGTTTGCAAATATAGTTTTAATGCTTAAATAATGTTACGTATCACTGTGTTTCTTTTATGTAACATTATTTAATTATTATTACTCTTATAACACGCCGAGAGCTTGGCAACGCAAAACATATTTATTTTAGAAGTTTTAATTCTATGATTTGGAAAAAAAAGGAATCAACGATCTGAATTAATGCATAACGATTAATGAACGTTTGCAAATAATAATATTAATAGCTTAAATAATGTTACGTATCACTGTTCTTTTTTTAAAAAAAACAACGATACGTAACGGTAACAAAAATGATACGTAATATTATTTAATTAGGATTATTTTTATAACACGGCGAGAACCTGGCAATGCAAAATATATTTTCGAGATAGAGCTTTAATAACAGAATTCTCTTCAGCTAATTAACAGAATAATATTAAATTTCCGATTCATGCAAATAAGGGAATGGAAAACAGTATTAGAACAAAAAAAAAAAAAAAAAGTGATACGATACTCAATACTGCATTAAAAAAATATCCCTTTTCAGTGTTCCTAAATACAGATAGGTTTTTTTTTTTTTTTGGTTTGTCGTTCTACGGTCATTTTTTGCACATTTTAGGCTAATTAGACCGGAGCCTACAGTTTAATGTGGATTCCAAACCATAAACAAACATCCATGCATCCACCATGATTCGAACCTGAAGCCTGTGATGACCAAAGGCCAGAAAATGAAAACAGAAGCAATATAATAAACAAACCCACTTTAAAAGCAATATAATAAACAACTAATAGCTACGTGCTGGCACACGGAAGGGTAGATGGTCTTCGCTGCAGTTACCGCTTTTCGTTGCAGTTACTGAAACGACGAAACTTGGTGGCTTTTGACAGATGTATGAAGTTCATATCGACAGACAGGTTGTTTATATATTATTCTCTTATATACAAATGAGAACTAATTAACCTATAAAGTCTGGTCGGTGGATTGTACTACTGGCGTAAATAATATATTTATCTACATTAAAAAACAACTATAAATATTATAATAACTTATGATTACAATAATAGCAATTAAAAGTTATTATAAGCTCTGGCGCTGGGTGCGACTGGTTTCGGGTTCGAGTCCCAGCGGTGACATGCATGTCTGTAGTAATTCGGGATCCACTTTAAAACCGTCGGTCCCGGTCTAATACGACTGTAGAATGTTGGGCATAGGGCTGATAACCGTACTCCGTAAAAAAAAAAAAAAAAAAGGAAACATCTCCTGTCTCGAAATCTGCCAGTAGACAGACGGCTTTGGCCGATCATTGACTATGGGAACTGTTGCGCCCATGGATCTATGGACCCATTGGCTTATGGTTGGACTATGGACTACATTGGACGATGGAACCTATATGGAACCTATATTGTACCCATAGGATTGTTGCGCCATTGAAGAAGTTGTTATAAGGGGACGTACGTACTCATACATTTATTACTCTTAAGTAATTATAATTATTATAACTTAGAATTATTTTAATAATTTTGTTAATTGTATTAAAGCTACTACGTGGGTGTACATTCTGTAAATAAATAAATTATAAAATCTCTAATATGAAATATATAAATAGATAAAAATACTGAAAATTAAAAATGTTTGTTCTTCTAGGTATTTACTGAGAATAAAGGGAAAAAAAACTTTTAAGATTTATATAAACAAAAGATTAGTAAAATTTTAGTTTTTTTACTATGCGTTAAAATTTTCAAAAATAATTCAAAAATAATAAGAATTCAAAATATAAAAATGAATTTAGCAATAAAATGCCTTTCTCATTTTCTATTTTTTTTTTTTTTTCCTTGAAAATAAACTTATGGAACACAAGCAAAATTAAAAACATTTTTAAAGTTAATTCAAACGAATTTCACATACAAAAAATATTGAAATTACTAATTCACTATACTATTATATTCATTTACATCATGACAAATTTAAAATAATTATTTTATCAGCAACTTAGATATAAACAACAGCTTAAATCTCAAATAAAATAATCATTTTTTTAAACCATAAATATCTACAATATCCTCCACTATTTTAAAAACAAGTCATTTCTTTTTTTTCCTCATAAATTAATAAAACAGCAACATGAATTCCATGAAATTATATTTTCAACAAACTATTTTTTTACTTTTGTTCTTTTTGGGTTGTTTTCCATTGGGTTCAACGACCATAAAAATAAATAAAAACTAACCTTAAAAAAAAAAAAAAAAAACATAAAAGATAAAGCTCGTCAATTAACAATTTGAGGATGCAAAATTTAAATGCGCCATAAAAACTGATGCAGTCTTAAAAACAGACGAACATAGGTAAAACACGAAAATATTCCCTATCTTATTGACACAAAACATTCCTGCAACTATTTATTCAGATCAAGCAACTCAGATTACGTGTTTGCCTTTTTTCCTTAATGGCAACTACACGAAATCTTTGTGAGTGCATGATAATTCTGAATCAACCAGCGACAACTCAGCTGCATTGTAACCACATGGATGTATGGATTTGTGGTTTTATTAGTGATTACACAAGCCAGGTCGTGTGGTGGTTTCATGAATCTCGATGCTGTATTTAGGAAATATGAAAAGAGAAACATTTTAGTGCAGGAGGCACAGATTTATAATGGCCACAGGGCGAATAGATTTGTTGTAAATTAAAGCCAAGCCGCATTGACAAATAAAACAGAAAATTACTAAATACATAATTTATTTCGTTTTGTTATCTTTATGTAAAGTGCTAACACAAAAGTATTCGCTTATGTAAGTTTTTTTTTTTTTTTATTCCGAGAAAAAAAAAGTAAAATTATAAAAAGATAGAAATTATTATTCAAAGAAGAAAAAATTATAATTTTAAACGAAAGAATTTGTAATTACAAAGAAAAATAGAATTATCAATCCCAGAAAAAAAAGTAAAATTATAATTCCAAGAAAAAATAGAAATTCCTAGAAAAAAATAGAATTATAACTCCAAGAGAAAAATAAAAAATTATAGTTATTACAAGAAAAAGTAGAATTATTTCACTATCAGAAAAAAAAGTAAAATTATAATTCCAAGAAAAAAATAGAATTCTAATTCCTAGAAAAAAATAGAATTATAACTCCAAGAAAAAAAGTAAAAATTATAGTTATTACAAGAAAAGTAGAATATTTATAACAAAAAAGTAGAATTATCACTCACTAAAAAAAAGTAAAAAATTATAATTCCAAGAAAAAAATAGAACTCTAATTCCTAGAAAAAAATAGAATTATAACTCCAAGAGAAAAAAATAAAAATTATAGTTATTACAAGAAAAAGTAGAATATTTATAACAAAAAAAAGTAGAATTATCAACTATCAGAAAAAGTAAAATTATAATTCCAAGAAAAAAAAATAAAAAATAAAATTCTAATAGAAAAAAATAGAATTATAACTCCAAGAGAAAAATAAAAAATTATAGTTATTACAAGAAAAAGTTATTTAAACAAAAAAAAAAAGTAGAATTATCACTCTAAGAAAAAAAGTAGAATTTTAAGAAAAAAAAGTTTATGACTCTAAGAAAAAAAAAAAAAAAATTATAATTAAGAAAAAAAAATAATTTTTTAATTCCTAGAAAAATAGAATTATAACTCAAGAGAAAAATAAAAATTATAGTTATTACAAGAAAAAAAGTAGAATATTTATAACAAAAAAAAAGTAGAATTATCACTCTAAGAAAAAAAAGTAAAATTATAATTCCAAGAAAAAAATAGAATTTTAATTCCTAGAAAAAAATAGAATTATAACTCCAAGAGAAAAATAAAAATTATAGTTATTACAAGAAAAAGTAGAATATTTATAACAAAAAAAATTAGAATTATCACTCTAAGAAAAAAAGTAGAATAATAATTCCAAGAGTAAGATAAAAATTACAATTACAAGAAAAAAAGTAGAATTATTATTCTAAGGTTAAAAAGTAGAATTATTACTCTCAAGGTTAAAAAATACAATTATAATTCCGAGAGAAAATTATGAATACAAGTAAAAAGTAGAATTAACATTTTAAGGAAAAAAGTAGAACTATGATTCCAAGAAAAAGGTAGAAATCATAATTAAAAAAGAAACAAATAATTTAAAAATTTCAAAGATTTCAACATAAAAGGAGAGTATTTTTTTTTTCTTAATGATATAGAAGAGTTTATTAGATATGTTTCAAATTTTAAAAATTAAATACATGTTTTTTTGCCTAAATAATTTTTCCAGAAGTTTTCATAAGTGATTTAGACTCGTATTAAATAAATCTGTTTGCTTTACAATAATTTTGGATAGAAATTACGAAACATTTTTTCTAAACAACTTACTATATTATTTAAAAAAAAAGCCTGTTTAGAATATTTAGCAAGACTTATCTGATGTCACGAGTTTACATTATGAATAAGTTTAATGACATTTACATTTACAAGTGCTAAAAATGAGAATACCTTGAAAAATTCACCTAACAACCCGAGATTAGAAATTACCACGAAACGCTGCCATTTTTTAAAAATTTAATTAATAAGATAAACAAATTGAATACTAAATAAAATAACTAGCATCAGAGCTACGAAAGACAGGAATTTCCATTTCAAAAAATTCTAGAAATCATGTTACACACACAAACAGAGAGGTGATCTACATATTTAAGTAAACAATTCTTATCTCACATGAATGTCATTTAACGTAAACTCAGAAGCCAAATCACCGCTGCCAACTTGGAAAAGTGCCTCCAACTAAAAACTACTGATTATATACTACAGGTACACAATTTTCCAAAAGAAATACAAGCCAACTGTTAGCACTGTACTAACTGTCTGGTGAAAGCTTTACGTTTATTTATTTATTATTATTATTTTTTTTTTACGGCACGCAAATGTAGGTAAGTGTTCTTATAAAATGGAATAATTGCCTTCAATTTTATTCTCGGTATATATAGAATGAGATATTAAATGTAAAAATAAAAAATAAAAACTTTGTTGACATTTTGATTAAGCCACTGTGATGCTGAAATACGTAAGATATTTACAATTATTCACAATTGTAAATATGTTCATCAAACATGTTCATATGTTCATGTTCACAGTTAAACATTTCTACATGGAAATCCTTCATTTTCTCTGTGTTTCTTTAAAAAGAAAATTGCGTTTTTCATTTTCCTTTTAAATTAAACACCTCGTAATACGTGGCCAAAAATAGTATGCAATCCTCGCCAAATGTAAAGTGTAATATTCCTTTTTTTAGAAATATTTCCAATGAATAAATTCCGTTTCTACTCAAATAATAATATTTAATTTCGAAAGTTTATCAAAAATCACTTTTCAAAGTTGTTCTTGTCAGAGAACATTTTTTTTTTTTTATTTTCTTTAAAAGAGAGATGAGTACGTATTTCCTAATGATAAAAATTAAAAACTTAAATAAACGAAGAATCGAAAAATAATTCGAAGATTTTTTTTTGATGAGCACAAATATTTATTATTGTTAACATCAAAATTAATTAATTATAATGATAACTAGTCTCATTTGAAAGAATTTATGATTAATAAACATAAATTTTTTTTTTTAATATTTTAACTTTTGGCAACAGTATATTTAAAAGTAATTTTATTATTTTCTTTTCTTCTTCTTTAATGGCGCGACAGACCCATGGTGGGTCAAGGCTGTCTGCATGCTGGCAGATTTCAAGACAGAAGATGTTTTTCTTTTTACGGGAGAGGGTTGTCAACCCTACGCCCAACTTAGATCAGAACTACGGTTTAAAGTGGGTTCCGAACCACTACAAACATCTGTGGCACCACCGGGACTCGAACCCGAAACCTTGTGTCACCGAGCACCAGAGCGTTAGTCGCTCGGCCATCAGGCCCCGTTTTCTCATCTAGTTAACAAAAAAAATATAAATTGATAGAAAATATTTACTGACTCTTGACCTAGTGGTAACGTACCCAGCTAGGTGCAGGACAGTTCAGATTCGAATTCGCTGCCAATGTTCGTTACAGTCACTATTTTCAGAAACAAGAAGACTCGACGGCGATCCTGAAAGACTGCGCAAAATAGACTTGCATCATCCACGGTACGGCTGCATGATGAGAGTTTTCCTGATTTTCTCCCACATAACACAAAAATGTGGGGCGATTACCCCTAAAAGTCTTCCCTTCCTCGTTGAAATTTGACAGGCAGTTTGTAAAACACGCAACCCATCAATGTTTAAAAAAAAAAAAAACACCTTAATAATAACTTAAAGTGAACATTCTGATTATACATTAGACGAAAAAGTTACGTAATACAAAAAAAAAAAAAAAAAAAAAAAAAATTCAAGTCAATTTCTATTTTTCAAAATTGCAGAAAGTTTTATAAATTTTTTTCATTTTTTAAGTTTATCTGGCGCCATCTATGGGTAATATTAAAAATAAAAAAAAATCCAAAATGTTAATTGATTTATTTGAAAAACATTAACATATGTCATCCACTACAAATGATTAAATGGATGAATAAAAATTTTTATGAACGATTGAAAATTGTAAAGACAAATAAAGGGAGAGTGTGAGCTTGAGTTGAAAAAAAGTTACGTATTTCATTTCTTAAAATGTTTATTTTTCAAGTAGGAAATTAAATATGAGTGATTTATATTTGTCAATTGATTAAGTTGAAGTAAAAATTAAAATAATTGTATAAAAAATTTTGAGAAAATTCCGATTTTGTTAATATACAAATTAATTTCCCCATATCTATAAAATAGTAAAGGATAACAAAATCGAAGGGGAAAATGTTTTCCCATGCTAAGAAAAATAAAAGGAAAAACCAAAATGTTTTGAAGCTATTGTCTAAAAAAATAAATACAGCACATCTTATTAAGACACAACAATTAAAATATATCACAATTTATTTATATAAGCAAAAATTCGTAAAAAGAAATAAGCAGACAAGATTTACTGACGCAAAAATAAAAATTCTATGCAATTTTAGAATTGTATACAAAATTTATCTTTGTAATAAACATGATAATAAAAGCTGGGAAAATTTCTCTTTAAAAGTAAATATTTATTTAAAATTTAAGCATTTATTAAGGAAGAATTGTCAAACTGCATTCTTATTTCGTTAATGTTATTAGATGGAGGATAATTTAAAAGAAATAAAGTTATCAAGCAAAAACAATTCAAACAACGTAATTTAAATTCTGATGTTTTCCTAAATTCATGAGAAGTTTTCGACCCCAATTTTATTTTAAAACAAATTATGGAATTCAGATGTTATGCTAATTTTTGAGTAATTTTATTTATGATAAAAAAAAAAAAAAAGAAAATTTTATACCAAGTTTTGTATATTATTCACAGAATAGTTTAGATATTTTTACACTCCATCAAGTGATACTTCCAAAATAGAAATAACACTAAATAATTTTTTACGAAGCTGAGTAAAGAATTTTTATTTAATTTTAAAACTATTATCATGTAATAAATATAATATAAACAATTCCTCAGGAAAATTTACTTTTTTTTACATTTTATGGAGTTTTCTAATAAAAATATTTATTTCTTATGTAGGTGGATGATATATTTATTATTACAACCACTTGGAAATTTGAGCAAAAGTGGATTTAGTAAAAAATTTATATATTTTTATCCTTAATAATGCAGCTGTTTAAAATGGTTTTGAAGATAAAAACTAGTTTAAAATATTTTGAAGGTTTTTTTTCTTCCCTGATTATATTGAAGTTATTTTTTAGTGGCAACAATGAAATTATTTCAAGTGGAAAACACTAAAAATATATTTTTTTTTTTATTCCGCACTGAAAATAATCCTTTTTTTAGCCATACATATCTAGCTGAAACATTTTAAGGGATTTTGAAGATAAAATTATTTTGAAGCATTTTAAATGGTTTTTTCTTTCCTGACTATATTTAAATTAATTTTTTTTAGCTGCAACACTGAAATTATTTCATTTGGCAACATAATAAAAATAGTGTTGCAACACTTTTTGACACACTTGGCAACACTTTTTTATTTGACACTGAAAATAAATTTTTTTTATCCATATATATATCTATCAATCTAATAATATCTAATTTGAAACATTTTAAATAGTTTTCTTTACTGGCTATACTGAAATTAATTTTTAGGGGCAACAATGAAATTATTTCATGTGGCAATACTAAAAGATAGCTATTTTTTATTCCATACAGAAAAAAAAATTTTTAAGCCACACAATAATCTATAGCCGAAACATTTTAAGGAATTTTGTAGATAAAATTAATTTGAAGCATTCTAAATAGTTTTTCTTCCCTTACTATACTGGAATTATTTTATTGGCAACAATGAAATTATTTGAAGTGGAAAAACACTAAAAATAATTAGTTTTTATGTCACACTGAAAATAATTCTTTTTTCAGCCATAAAAATATCTATAGGCATACATATCTAGCTGAAATATTTTAAGGGATTTTGAAGATAAATTTAATTTGAAACATTTTAAATATTTTTTTTTTCCCTGACTACATTGAAATTAATTTTTAGTGACAACAATGAAATTATTTTTAAGGAGAATATTAAAAATAGTTATTTTTTTATATCACACTGAAAATAATTCTTTTTTTAGCCATACATATGTAGCAAAAACATTTTAAGGGGTTTTGAAGATGAAATTAGTTTAAAGGTTTTCTTTTTCTTTCCTGACTGAGCTAAACTTATTTTTAGTGACGGCAATGAATTTATTTCAAGTGGCAGCACTAAAAATAGTTATTTTTCATGTCAGTAATTCTATGAAAATAAGTTTATGAAAAAAAAAATTCTTTTTTTTTTTCTAGCCCTACAAAAATCTATAGCCATGCATATCTAGCTGAAAATATTTTAAGGGATTTGGAAGATAAAATTAATTTGAAACATTTTAAATAGTTTTCTTTTCCGGACTATCAAGTAGTTATTTTTAGTGGCAACAATGAAATTATTTCAAGTGGCAACACTAAAAATAATTCTTATTTTTTTTCAGTCATACAAAAATCTATAGCTACATAAATAGCTGAAACATTTTAAGTGATTTTTAAGATAAAAATAATTTGAAACATTTTAAATAGTGTTTCTTCCATGACTATACTGAAATTATTTTATAGTGGCGACAATAAAATTATTTCAAATGGCAACACTATAAATAATTATTTTTTATGTCACACCGAAAAAAAATTTTTTTTAGCTATACATATCTTAGTTGAAACATTTTACTTTCAAATTAATTTAGAAACGAAAAATATTCTTATGCAATATAACTATTATTTATTAAATATAATAATGAGTTAGTTAATTTCCCATTATGTTTAATTTTTATAATTTTATTAAATACTCATAACCTATATTTGTAAATATACGATTTCGGCAACAAAATCAGTTTTTAAAATCCAAGATTTTTTAAATGCCAGCAACAGCAATGCCAGTGATGCCCTTTACTAAAAGAAAGATTTACCATAATTCCTTTAAAATTGTATTTGATTATTCAGATTGCTAATATGTATGCAATATGACCAGGAACTGGAAATATTTTATTATATGCAATGGAATATTTTATTATATAATATAAAAAAAAAACGAACAAGTTTTTAATATAATCTCCAGATGATAAAAAACCAGGGACCGTCACACAATAAATTCTTTCAATTAAATTTGCTCAACTTCCTGTTTAATCGTAATAGCTTAACAAATCGACAGCTGCCATTTCTACATTAACATTGGCAGTCATTTTACGAATGCAAAACTACTGGTTTAGTTTTTATTTCATAAAATGAGGAAATTCGACTTTTTTTTTTATAAAACGTGCATGAATTAAACGAATTTTTAAATTCTAGAAAAACTTTTGAGGTCGTCCTATATAATAATAAAATATCGTGGATTGTTCAAATTTGAATGAATTAGTTTATGTGGAATCTAGTCTTGAATTTTCAAAAGATAAAATAAATTGTTATATATGTATATATTATAATTTTCTATCGTAAAAAATTACGTATACATATAATCGAAAATTTATATATATATATATATATTCGATTATATGTATATGTAATTTTTTCAATAGAAAATTTTTGTCATATTAGATCAACATAAAGATAAACAAAAATATGACAACGAGAAATATGGTGGAATATATATGTATAACATCAAAGGACTAGAACTATATGTATATATATATATATATATATATATATATATATATATGGGCCCCTGATGGCCGAGTGACTTGTCTTCTGGTACTCGATGCTTCTAGTTCGAGTCCCGGTGGTGCCATGGTTGTTTGTAGTGGTTCGAAATCCACTTTAAACCGTAGGACCCAATCTAATATGACTGTTAGGCTTAGGACTGATGACAACCTTACCCCGTAAAAAGAAAAAACATCTTCTGTCTCGAAATCTACAAGTAGGAGATAGCCTTGGCCTACCATGGGGCTGTTGCATCAAAAGAAGTCATATATATATATAACTTGGAAACCTGGCCATTTCCGTTCGGAAGAATTTCTTTTGGCAACTGTAATATGGCAATCAGAAATGAATTGTTCGTTCTTACGTCATTTCCGTTACGTAAACATTAGCTGTTTTACATATGTAGTCAAAGTAAACACTCGCTTGACATCCAAACATTTGAATAAGTAAGTCAGTCAGTCAACAGAAAATATGAAGCAGATTCAACGTTATCCAGAGGGTACCATTGAGGATTTATTACTCGTACACTATACAGAGAATATGGTCCTGTTTAATTATATCAAACTATTATTATATAAGCTATATTATTATTAATTTTATCTGTGATATAGCACGCTCAAGCAAATCCCTCGTTCTTACGTCATTTCCGTTACGTAAGCATTGGCTTTTTGCATATATAGGCGAAGTCGAGGCAAATATTAGTGGTTATTGGTAGGCAAAAACGAGTCGTTACTCGTTTGACATCCACACATTTGAATAAGTAAATCAGTCAACAGAAAATATGTAGCAGATGCAGCGTTATCCAGAGGGTACTACTGATGACCTATTACACTACACATAGGACAGGGTCCTGATTTAGTATATGACTTCTAAAAAGGTTCTTTCTTTTAGTTACGTAAGAAACATTAATAAAATATATCGTTTCAAATCAAAATTACAATTATAACTCTGTAATTTAAAGAATTAATCACATTTTTGTAAAGAAAAATCAAATATATAAAAAGATAGTTCATTAATTTTTGAAGTGGTTAATAATTTTAGATTCATTGCAATCAGAAAAAGGCTTTTATAATAACTAAATGATATTATGCAATTCAGTACAAAATGCCACTACCAGAAAGAATTATGTATTGCGCGTTGCCTAGCAACGCCATGGTCAGAACTTTCATAAAAATATTATGACGTCTGAGAGAGATCTCTTCAGAAATCGAAAGGGATTTAACAGACAAGGTGACGTTCTAATTCTATCGATCTCAAGACACGCGGGGCGAAAAATAAGAGATTTTGGCGGAAAATAGAAATGGCCAAGTCCATTTTTAGAACGCCTGTCAATTGTTTCTTTTCTCTTCACGCAGCTTGAAGGTGAAGTGCCGATTTTTTTTTTTCTTCGTTCTTTTTTTTTTTAACAGAAAAACTGATCCAGTTACCAAAAATTACACGCTTGGTTCAACTTTAAAAGAGTTTTTGAAACAAAATTCTCTAACGATTGGAGCTTGGTGATTGTAATTCTTTTAATGTAAGTATATTATAAAAAAAAAAGTTTAAAAGCAAACTATTCTTTTATTTCTAATAATATAAATAGAGTTTTTCACAATAAAAAAAAATATGTTGTATTATTAATTAAATTTAAATTAAAAAACACACAAATAGAATCATTTAATTAGTGGTTTGAAAAGAAAAACATTCTGTTATTGTTCTAATGTATCTGGGAATACAGAGACAGTTAATCTTTATGCCATAAGCAAGGACTGCACCGCTGTTACTCATTTAGCACTACCCAGGAGATGGGCACGTGTAGCTTGAAGATAGGCTACGGCTGCGAAGTAACACTACTCCCCCAACGCTCTACAATCACATTAGTTCAGGACCTACGGTTTAAAGGGGATTCCGAACCACTACAAACATCCATGGCACCACCGGGACTCGAATCCGAAAACCTGTGGTACCGAAACGACAGAGCACTAATCACTCGGCCATCATCAGTGGCGTAACAGCCCCATAGTGGGCCGAGACCGCCTGCTGGCAAATATTTAGATGGTAGATGATTCTTCTTACATGATAGTGTTGTCAGCCCTACGCCGAACGCTCTACAATCACATTAGACGAGGACCTACGACTTAAAGTGGATTCCGAACCACTACAAACATCCATGGCATCCGAACCGGTACAAACATCCGCCGAGATTCGAACCCGAAACCTATGGCACCGAGCGCCGCTAGTCACTCGGCAATCAGGCCCCCAAATAATACAGAGGCCCGAACAAGGACACTATATATATACACTGAAGTGACAAAAGTCATGGGATAGCAATATGCAAATTTTCAGATGGCATTAGCATCGCGTAGAACAGGTATAAATGCGCAAACGTGCTTTTGATTTTTTGTTCAAGTTATTCATGTGTTTTTTGACGTGATGATGACCGCACGACGAAAATTACAGACTTTGAACGCGAAATGTTAGTTGGAGCTAGACGCATGGGTCATGCCATTTCGGAAATCGTTAGGGAATTCAACATTCCCAGATCCACTGTGTCAAGAGTGTGCCGAGAGTTGAAATTTCAGGCATAACATCCCACCATGGACTATCCCCTTTGTTGTAGTTGCCACCAGTGGTCGACCGCCTGCACTTAACGACCGAGACAGGCGACATCTGCAAAGAGTCGTAAATTCTAACAGACAAGGAAAACACTACGTCAAATAACCGCAGAAATCAATGTGGGACGTACAAGGGACTTGTCTGTTCCATAAAAATGCGGAGAAATTTGGAACTTGGAGGCTATTCCAGCAGAAGACCGACTCGAGTGCCTTTTTGACAGAGACGACATGCCGGTTTTTGCAGCGACTCTCGTGGGCACGTGAGCATATTTATATGGTCCCTAGATGAATGGAAAATTATTGTGGCCTGGTTTATATGAGTCATTTATTTCATATTATTATTAGCTGATGGTATTATTATATTATTAGACCCCCGCCATGGACCCAAACTGTCAGCAAGGCACTGTTCAAAAGTCTGGTGGTGGCTCTTTATATGGTGTGGGGCTGTCCTTTCATGGCATGGACTTGGTCCTCTGGTGCGCCTGGACTCGAACATTGACTGGAAATCTTCTGTTCAGCTACTTGAATATTGAGCCATTCTATCTCGATGTACCCAAACAACGATGGTGCAGGATTTTGGGATGACAACCTGCGCCATGTCCCATAAATGGCCGATGGGACATGTCGCGATTGGTTTGAAGAACATTCTGGACATTGTCCAACGAATGTTCTTCCACCAGATCGCCCGACATGAATCCCATCGAGCATTTATGGCGCATTGTCATCCATAAAATCCACCATCAATGTTTGGGTAGATGGAAGTCCATGAATGACAGCATGGCTCAATATTCCTGAACAGAAGACTTCCAACGACTTGTTCGGTCCATGCCACGTCGAGTTGCTGCACTCCATGCCATGAAAAAAGGGCCGACACCATATACGGGTATCCCAGACTTTTGTCACTTCAGTGTATATATATAAAGATTATTATTATTCTGTACGTGTGTTTGTCATTGAACTCCTCCAAACGGCTGGACCGATTTTGATGAAATCGTGACTCATGTGTTTGAGTGGGTTCCTGGATGATTTAGATTCATCTAGGGACCAACCGGTAGGTAGCGCTGAAATCAAGTTCTTCTGCTCGTGTGTTTGTCACTAAACCCTTCCTAAACGACTTGGCCGATTTTGATGAAATTTCTGTTTGACAAAACATAACGTTTCTAAGTGCTATCCCCTTTGTTGTAAGTTGCCACCAGATGGTGCTGCAATCTATCAACTTCAATACCATTCAACCCATCGCTATGAAAATTGGTAATAGTATGTATTCGGTATGGAAAACAAGTTGGCGCTATCCACTTTAATGTTATTTGCCACCAGAGGGTGCTGCAGCATTTCATCTTATATACCATTCGAACGATATCCATGAAAATGAGTATGCAACGATATTGGAACATGGAGAATATATTCGCGATATGTAATTTTCTACAATGCATTTTTTTGGCAAGACAACGTATGCCGGTTTTTGCTAGTATCAATATAATAAATAAAATAATATTATATTTATATTATTATTATTTATTATATTTATATTATTATTATTGTTATTTATATTTATATTATTATTACCGCCACTATTATTATATTATTATTATTACCGCCGCTATTATATATATATATATTACAGAATTAATTCCTTTCCATTCAAAGTAAATTGAAACGTCAAAAATCTAAATGAGCATGAACACATTCTTAAAATAATGAAAATTTTATTATTATTTAAAAAAAAAGGCAAGGTAATAACAAACATTTCATCAGGTAAGAATAATCATACAATCGAATAATAAATGAAAAAAAATTCAAACAGGATTTTAACAATGAACTTTTGGAAACAATTCCACAACCAGAAATAGCAAACAGGAAATACTGACAAAAGAATAAATTCACAGTTTTTCCCATTCAATTAATTATTAATATTTTTGGGATAGATGCATATGAACAAAAACAAAAATAATATCATTTATGGTTCGAAACAAATAATAATAAGAAATTCTACTCCATAAAAAAAAAGAAAAAAAAAAAGAATTGCACTTTCGAGGAAAACTAATTTAGAAAAACCTGAAAACAGGATTGAGAAATAGATTGTAACTTCCTAAGTTTGCTTGGTATAAAAACTTAATGGAAAAAACTAACTTCGCTTTTAACACTAAATATCGGAAATATTAACAAACACCATATATACAGACAGAACCTAGATTTAGCTCTATAAACTTGATATTAACCTACTACCATAAGAACTCAGACGGTTACTACAGGATATCTATGTAACTTTCTAGGACAATCAGACATTTAAAATGGTGCAAAAGTGAAAATCAATTGAGAAAGGTGGCCATGACAAAAAATTGATTTGAAACATTTTTTCCATAAATAAAATTATACAAATTTATACAAAAAAATTGCTTCTAATCACTAAAATTGTTTATAACATTCAGCAAAAATAATTAAAAGTCTTATGCTAATGAATTACACATATATTTCTACAAGGTGAATATACTATTTAAAGGCGAAAACAGACGGATCGACTACTTTTCAGTGGTATCTTGATTTGTGCCGCGTCAGACATACGCGACGCGATTTTGAAATCATAATATTTATCAAATTTTTTCACCTAATTTTTCTATTTTACTATGTAATTTTAAAAATTATAACTATAACCGTGCTTCCCTACACACTGGTAAGAGAGCACTCTTTTGGCATTCAGGAGATATGGTCAGTCTCAAATGGGTGGAAATATATTTAGCACACCTCGGCGTATTAGTTGGCCTATGGACTCTCATCCGCTGAGAAACGTTTAGTTTATAGTTTCTCTTCCGGAGAAAAGTATATTTCGCGCACCCTCCGCGTAGCCGAGTATCGGGGTTTCGGATTAGAAGTGGAGTTCTTCCGCGAATCTATAATTATCTGTCTGATGGCTGAGTGGCTAACGCTTGGCGCTCAATACCACAGGTTTCGGGTCCGAGTCCCGGTGGTGTCATGGATGTTTGTAGTGGTTCGGAATTCACTTTAAACCGTAGGTCCCGGTCTAATATGATTATGGAGCGTTGCGGGGGTATTGTCCATAGCATATCCTCAAGCTACACGCGCCCTTTTGTAGTGCCAAATGAGTAACAGCGGTTCAGCCCTTGCTTATGGCATAAAGATTAACTCCACTTTAAGTCGTAGGTCCCGGTCTCCTATGACTGTAAGAGCGTCACGGAGCAAAAGTCAGACTTCTACCTACGGGTGCTCCGTCACAACAGAAGCTGCTTCCTTCCCCTTCAACCATGAGTCCATACGGGTTCGTGGGCTTGGTCTAGATCAGATATCTACCAAGTGGGATAGGTAACAACAACTTATTAACTGTCTATGTATTGCCAGCCGCATTAGAACAACAACATTACAACGTAAATATCGTTCAGTTCCATTACATTGAATTACAAAATTAATATCGTTCAGTTAGATTCTATTCCATCGCAAAATAAATATCGTTCAGTTCCATTCTATTCCATTACAAAATAAATATCGTTCAGTTTCATTCTATTCCATTTAAACTAATCTGAAGAAATTATTTAACACATTCTGTCGTTGGTACGGATAAAAATCTACTGAAAACAAGTCGTTTTATACCCTGGTATTAACACTGCAATAGGACACCGATTAAAAGGATAATCATATCTTTTATTCGCCTATATCTTTGAGAAACAATCAATTTATTTTTAAATCCTGAAAAGCGATCCTTGTAGAAAAAAAAAAAAAAAAAAAAAAAAATTATGTTCATTCCGTGGGTAAAAAGGAAAGGAGGCAATGCCGCCTTAAAAATATCCCACATCTTAGCGCATCGGAGCACTTGACAGGTTTATTACATGCTCGCTCGACAGAAAATAAAAAAATAAAATAAAATAAAAAAGAATTATTTATATATATAACTTGCGCCAGGAAAGTTCCCACTTCAACAAAACCCAATAAACTCGTCATTGTACGAAAGCCCATTCAATATACAACAAACTCGCTCTCTCTCTCTCAGCCACAGAACAATAACACACTCACAAAGCGAAATTCTCGTTAACAAAATATGCTGGAATAAATGAATGGTAAATAACGCAGCGGTCGTGAATCTTCGAAACCTCAGCGTTGGTAAAATCGCGGCAAGTTATGGCATACACATGAAAAAATATATATGTATATATATATTGAATGAACAATAAAAAAGTTTTTGGACCATAAATTCGCGTAGGACATATTGAAGAAACTTTATTTTTAGTCCTGTCTTCTGTCTTGGAGAAGTACCAAATCGGGTATCTTTCAGAACTTGGGTTTGTGTGATGCAATGTTTAGCTACATAAGTTTGGAAATGTCCGCCGAAGCACAAGTAGTTTGATAATAGGCGCGCAAATAAAACAACGAGCAGCAAAACAGAGCACCTGCACTCAGGTTATGCGAGTATTTTTTTTTTTTAAATAATTCTCTTTAAAAAAAAAAAACTTTTAAAATGGATATATTGCATAATAGCTACATATTTTTACAACCATTTTTTTTTTCCTTTCCTTTCACATTTTTTAACTTATTGTTTTTAGAAAGAACGTTAAAAAAAAAAAAAAAAAATAAATTTTGAAAAACCTTTTTTTCTTCTGAAATTTTTTTATCATTCAATTTTTTTTAATTAAATTAATATTATCGCATTTTAACTTGATCATTCAAAGTTTAAAATTACTATTTAATTAAATTAATATTATCGCATTTTTAACTTGATAACCAATATCACGCTTTAAATTGTTAATCAATTTAACGTTTTTACCAATCATCACTATCACGTTTTATCACGCTTTAACTTGTTAACCAATTATCACTATCACGCTTTAACTTGTTAACCAATTATCACTCACGCTTTAACTTGTTAACCAATTATCACTATCACACTTTAACTTGTTAACCAATTATCACTATCTTTAACTTGTTAACCAATTATCACTATCACGCTTTAACTTGTTAACCAATTATCACTCTCACGCTTTAACTCACACTATCACGCTTTAACTTGTTAACTAATTATCACTATCATGCTTTAACTTTGTTAACCAATTATCACTATCAAGCTTTAACTTGTTAACCAATCACTTTATCTATTTAAATTATCAGTATCACGCTTTAAATTGTTAATAAATATCCTTATTACGTTTTTACCAATCATCACTATCACGTTTTAAACAATTATCCCTATCACGTTTTAACTTGTTAACCAATTATCAGTATCCGCTTTAACTTGTTAGCCAATTATCACTATCACACTTTAACTGGTTAACCAATTATCAGTATCACGCTTTAAATTATTAATCAATTATCCTTATTACGTTTTTACCAATCATCACTATCACGTTTTAACCAATTATCACTATCACGCTTTAACTTGTTAACCAATTATCAGTATCCCGCTTTAATATATTCTCAACACACTTGGCAAGCCTAATAGAGAATAAAATAACACACGTTACGCACAGATGATCAAATAGTTCAATCTTTCAAAATTCTTCAAGAAATGATATCCTCGACCTTTTTTTTTTTTGTAGTGTTTAAGTAATTATAGTATGCTTAAGATTATCAAACTCAATTAAAATCAAGGTTTAATTAGGGTGATCTGCGCAACATCAAATGAACTGCCAAAGGGGATTCACAGCTCATCAAAGAAATCAACGGTTTCCGTTCAACCACGCATTTAAGAAATTCAATTCCTGTGGATTCACGAGAAAAAAAGAAATTCATGAAACAAAAATAAACGTCGAAAACAAATGTACGTGATTTCTCACACAAAATCTTTCGGGTGACGTTTTTCTGTTAAGATGATAATTACGTTGTTTTCAAAATGCAATGTAATAATTTGTACTAATTAAATATCTTGATTTTTATCACCTTTGTAAGAAGCCAGTTGTGTGTAAGCTACTTCTAAAATCGTGCCTTACATAATAAACACTTTTGCAAGTCGTGAAAAACATTTAAGCTTCTTCACCTGATGCATATTAAATATTGAAAAATAAGGTATTTGAACAGTCGTTTAAAATATCTCATTATCCCCAATAACATTTATTATCACTTTTAACATAAGTAGAATTTTTCTAAATCCAAAGATGTGCAGTGAGAGGTACTTCGAAATTACACGTTTCAATTACTAATATTTAAATAGTAAGTTATTATAGCTAAAAAGTCCAATAACTCGATGAACGTTTTTGAAACTTCTTTGAAAATGTGATTAAAGGAAACCCTTAAAAATTAAAAAATAGAAATGCCTTCTGTTTACTACAAAATGCCTTTATTTCCAACGTCTGTCAATGTCCAAATTTCATGAAGAAGAATGATCTTAGAGAAGCGTCCACTTTTTAATTGTTTTTCTACAACCAACTACCCGACGTTACGACGTTACTAACTATCATGATAGTCAAGTAATTAATTATTGCACTTTTAGTATTGCCTTAATTCTTAAAAACATATTACTTGTTGATAGAATGTTGAGAGTTTGTCTTATATTGAAGAGAGTGGACAACACATCTCTTTGGCCACTGCTTCTAGTAGACGGGCATTACATCTAGTTTCTAGGATTTAGACTTTTGCTATGGGTTAGACTAATATAATTGAATTAATTCATAACTGGAAATCTTAAATTTTATGACTAATGTAATATGACATTTTTAAAAAACTTTTTTCTAAAAGAATTTATTTATTTTATTCAAAATAATTTAAATCACTTCTGTCGTTAAACTTCGAGAAATATTACAAATTGCTTGGAACGTGCCATAAAGCAACACATATCTACCTGGCTACCTGGTATTTTATCTTACAATTTCAACAATTTTGACTACATATTTAATTAAAAAGAAACCTTACGTTCGTAGAATGCAATTTTCATAAAAATCACTTTTCATGTGAATAATAACACTTTTTTGTAGACATACATAAACATCTTTAGAATTTGATAAATAAAAAAAAAAAACATTGAACTAAAGAAAATGTAATGCAATTTTGGCTTGATTTCACGGTTTTGTGAAACGCTGTTTTGTTAAGGAGTTTCTTTTCTGTAATGTTTTATTTCTTTCAAATGATGAATTCTAACATATAAGACTTTGAAATCTGCTTGGTCAAATACAAATTCATTAAATCCTAAAATACTATATTACCTTTATCTTTTATTTTAGCTCAAGTTAATGACAAATTACACAAAATACATTAAAAATGTTGCACATTAAATAATGTGTAACATTAACAACCACATTGAAAATCGAATTAATTAAAATGACTATAAAATAAAAACAACTTGACAACTTGAGTTCTCAATTTTCAACTGACATTCTGTTTTTCCAATAATTTAATCTTTCTATTGTAGCAAATTTTAAAATAAACTACATATCTTTTATAACTTAAAATTTAAAGTAGCACAATATCAAATAATAAAAATACAATTTGTTAATCTTTCAAATTACTAAAATTTAAAATGTAAATGTAGCAAATAAACGTATCTTCTACACAAGAATATAAATCATAAACTATCTCCTGCACAAGATTTATTTTATTTTAAAACCTTGTAGATTTAGTCGTGTTTGCAATATTAATTAACGATTTTGTTTTTTTTTGTAGGCTAGTACATTTTCATTTAAAATCCCTATTAGAAAATTTTCTTCCCATTATATAACTTTCTCAATAAATTATTTATTCTAAAAAGGTTTCCAAATATCTAAACTGCTATCTTTAAGACATTTATATTACGTTCCTCTATCACCAATCAAATTATTTTAGATGCAAAGATTATAATAATTGAACGTTTCTTTTTTAATTGATACAACATTTTATTCATATCATATTACATTATAATTATTATTATTTTATTATTTCATTTCATTGTATTTTTTAATTTCGTATTCAAAGTATAAAATTCAAATAATTAAAACATTAAATAATTTCTTTTAAATTATGAAATTAAACTCATTATTAAAGATTTAAATACACAAACTGTATAATCAGACAAATTATTCTTATAAAAGTACTTTACGTTCTTTAAATTATACAACATTTTATTCACGTCATATTATATTATAATTATTATTATTTTATTATTTCATTTCCCTGCATTTTTTTGAATTTCCTATTCAAGGTATAACCATTCAAATAATTAAAGAATTAAACAATTTCTTTTAAATGATGAAATTAAACTCATTATTAAAGACTTAAATATATAAACTGAATAATTACATAAATTATTACGGACCGTTTCATTAAATAACATTATTCAGGTTATATCTCATACCGCAACTGTATTTTTTTTTATTTATAAAACTCAGTGAGCATCAGATAGCAGTGAAACACCGCTAGAATTCATAAACACTGCATATAACAACTCTTCTGTGAATAACAAAAAAAGCAAAACACGTACTATAATCTAAATATCTTTTAAAGTTAGAATAAACAAAACAATTTCTTCATTTTTTTTCCCTCTTGCTCGATCATTATCATGCTTAACAGTTCCTTATTTAGAAATACTTTTCAATTACTTTATCATTTTAAATGCCTTATTAAAAATCCTTATTCTCCAACTATTTAAACAATTATTTTTATTTTTAACATTTCCAATATTTTTTTTTTCTCTAGATTTTTATAAAGTATCTATAACTTTGTTATTTTTTAATGAATAAAAACTGTTTCGTTTCGCGTGTAGATGGGTCACGCAAGTATCTATCCAAACAAGCTCACGTCACGTCTGACCTTCACCAATTCCCATCTGCCATTGAACCAGTAAGTGTAGAAGCTTCATTAATTGTTGTTCCAAACTGCGCTCTCCGAAAACGGCAGCTGGATATCAACAAGTTGCAACGGCACCTCGATATAATTCTGTGAAACTAGTTTAAAAACTTCTAGAAACAATACAAAAATAATTCGATACTAAAAAAAAAATTAAATGCGTAGAGGTAATCATAGTTACAGTTGAATGATTAAGACATATAATGTTATCAGTTAAGCACAATGGGTAAATTGAATATATTAACCTAAGTAAATTGATTTACTTAGTAATAAATTTAAGGAATCGTTTATAAAATAAAATAAATAATTTTAATCATCTTGATTATTATACTAATAAATCGACGGATTGGTTATTATTCCATCATTGCAACAACATCATTGATATATGATGTATGATTTTTTTACATTTTTGCAATTAGACAAAGATTACAGATTTCATGCAGAATTTCTCAATTCAAAGACGTTAATTATAAATTAGAATTTCATTTTTCAAAAAATCACTTTAATTTAATAATAGTGCAGTAATGAATGGCGTTGATAACCATGTGCTGCTAAATATATTCCTCACAAAAGTAAAATAAAAGTAGACAGAAAGATTTTATTCATCTTGATTATTATACTAATAAATCGATAGATTGGCTATTATTCCATTATTGAGATAATATCATTGATATATGACGCGTGAAATTAAACTTTGATATCAAAATCCGTCTAATAAGAAATAAAAGATACGAATAAATATTTGAGGCATAAATAATGTGATAACATGAGTTATATATGGTAGATGAATATGAATTGGAAATGATACTACAGAAATATTTAAAAAAAACAATAATTCAATACTAAAAAAAGAAGAAAATGCGTAGAGGTAATCACAGTTACAGTTGAATGATTAAGACATATAATGTTATTAGTTAAACACAATGGGTAATTATTGATCTTAAATTGAATAATAAGCAAAATTTAATGAATCTTTTATAAAATAAAATAAATAATTTTATTCATCCTGATTATTATACTAATAAATCGATAAATTGACTATTATTTCATTACAGCGACAACATCTTTGATATATGATTCTTAATGATACAATAAAATAAGCTTTTTACGTTCTACAGTAAGTTCAATTGTTCAAAAATATCTGATGATATTTTGCAGTTATATAAAATTTCTCAACCGGCATCATCTCAGATATATGACTCTTAAATTATACAATACAATAAGCTTTTACGTTCTGAAGATACATTTAACTGTAAAAAAAAATAGCTGATGATACTTTTTGTAATTATATGGAATTTCTGAACACAAAGATGTTTATCATAAATTAGGACATAAATTTAATAATATTGCAGCAATAGAATCTTTTAAAAATAAAATAAATAATTTTATTCATTTGATTATACTAATAAATAGAATAGATTAGCTAGTATTCCATTATTGAGATAACATTTCGATGATAAATCATTGTAATAATTGCTATAATAAAAATATCACATCATTTCTGTAATATTATAGTAACAAATAATTTATGGAGTATATTTTAAGTAAAATTCACGTATGTATATTTTTAACTAAAGTTTCTTTCTATTAAAAATATTTTAACTTAATTAATTTTTACCAGCAATGGATAGTATAACATAAATATATGATTAAATCAATTATAATTAAAAATAATAATTTATAAATATATTATATAATATATAAAAATCTATTTTTTTATATATTGTTGTTTTTAAATGTTATTCTCAACACTACAAGTGACCTATATCGTTGAAAAATACGGACAAAATAATTAACTTGTATAAAACAACTAACCAAATTATAAACAAGTAATATAAAAAAAAATTAAGTCTATTCCTACGTATTTCTCCTATATAAAACTAAAATTAATTAATTAAATTTAATGAATGAATTAATATTTGAAAAAAACTGTATTAACATTCAGTGTCATCCATTACAAGTTCAAAAAGAAATGTATTTGAGCTTGAGTGGATGAATAAAAAATATTTTATGAACGATTGAAAATTTGAACAAGATATATATAGGGAGAGTGTGAGCTAATAGAAGGAATTGGGGAAAAAAAAAAAAAACAAGCAGTAATGATTCAGCGGTAGACGGTCACAGTTTAAGTTTGTTTCAGTTTACGGTTATTTATTTATTAGATATTAACAAACGTATTGATGATAATTAATCGATTTTACAATCGAACCAACAATTATAAAATTCTGTAATTAACTTTTACAGATTAAAACGACTTGAACAACTATTCTTTATTACTTAAGATACATTGTTCAAGTATGTATGTATATGCATTTAAAAGTTTATTTATTTTTTTTTTTTTTTTTTTTAATATTATATCTGACATGAGTCATTCTTTCTCTAGATGTACAAATGGTTTCTACAGCCAAAGTCAAAGAGGACGTGTTGAATAAATACACAATTTGCAGGCGAAATGTCTCGCATGGCGGCGAAGAACGAAGCAAAAATGAGAAAACAATTACTTGAAAGGAAGAGAACGAGAGGAGGTTGTTGAACTGGCGTGGAAAATAAACTAACACTTGGAAAACATTTTCTTCCACTCAAACAGGGATCGATACTTAACTAAATAACAATCGAATAGTTATTTAAAATTTAAAAGAAAACTGAAATTTCGCAGCACAAGGAAACCTGAACTAATTATATTTCAAAAGATAACTAATCATTTTTTTAATCGGTTATCATTAAATTTTTTTCTCACAAGCTAGTTTTAACTGTCAGATTAACTGTTAGTTTTTAAATTCGGGTAATATCAAGCACATGAAAAAAGTGTAATGAATTATTTTTTACAGTTTTTCAAACAAATTTAATAAGTCAAAAATTTAAATAAATTATTCATACACGTAAAATAAATTAATTATACTATATTATAGAAACATTTATGCTGTATAAAAATAACTGATGATAAGATTAATTATATTTCAAAAAGATAACTATCGTTTTTTTAATCGGTTATTGTTGAATTCTTTTTCTCGGGCTAATTTTAACTGTCAGATTAACTGTTAGCTTTAAAGCCGGATAATTTATCAAACATTTAAAAAAAAAAAAATGTAATGAAGGTTTTTTTTTTACATTTGTTCCAAACAAGTTTAATAAGTCAATAATTTAAATATATTATTTATACTGTAAAATAAATTAATTATACTATATTTTAGAAACATTTATGTTGAATAATAAATAACTGATGATAAGTTTAACTGTGTAATTTACACTATAAATAAAGAATATATATATATATTGTGAAGATGCTTATAAAAAGGCATGTAGTGTGAAAAATAAAACACCGGGGGAAATATTTTTAAATGTAGAATACAACTCACTAGTTGTTGGTTGTTTTTATTAACATTTGCAGTAAATTAAATATTTTAATTTTATTTAAAAAAGAGGGGATGCTTGTTATTTTAACTGAGATTTCCTTTTAGAAATTGACAATCGGGAACTACTTTTAAAATAGGTTAAAAAAACATTTAGTTATGAGCACAAGAAAATTAGATTATAAGAGAACAGAAAAAAAAAAAAAAAGATTTGTAAGAGCTTAAATAGTATTTAATATTACTTACACTCTACTTTTTTTCTCATCATAATAAGGTTAATTAATAATAAAATTTAATTAATAATAAAATTCATAATAAAATTTAATTAATATTACTCATACGTAAAAAGTAGGCTGTTGACATTTTTCTCTTTGAAATTTTTTGAATGAAATTAATTAAAACGTAAAAAAATTAAGAAATAAGGAAAGGGGTATGATCTAAATTTCATCAAATGACACATTAATCTTAATTTGCTTGTTTAATTTAGACAAAAAATATATGCAAACCTTTATTTTAAAAAAGGAAAGTATTTCCTTAGATGTGTGCAGACCTTCATTTTTCAGATGTATATGCATGTGCGGACTCTTATTTTAAAAAGTATTGCCTTACAGATATATGTGCAGACCCTTATTTTAAAAGGAAAGTATTTCCTTATAGATGTATGTGCAGATCCTTATTTTTCAGATGTATATGTCCCAACAGTGCAGAGCCTCCTTATTAAAAAAGAAAATATTTTCTTAGAGATGATGTGCACACTCTTATTTTAAAAAGGAAAGTATATGTACAGACCCTTATTTTTCAGATGTATATGTATGTGCAGACCTTTATTTTAAAAGGGAAAGTATTTCTTTACATGTGATGCTGCTTACATTACCCTTATTTTATTTACCAGACCTTTATTTAAAAGGTGCTTTTTTACATGTAGTGCATTACAAACATCTGGTGCAGACCCTTATTTTAAAAAGAAAGTATTTCCTTACAGATGTAGGTACAGACCCTTACAGATGTATGTACAGATCCTTATTTTTAAAAGGAAAAAGTATTTCTCATACATTTTATACAGACTAGAAGAAACAAGTAAAAACGATGTCCTACCTTTCAGATTCTTCCATTTCAGCACCTGGTGGCTTAATCCCTGGTGGAGGCACGTGACTTAGGATCTGAACCCTGTTCGATTCAGAGTTATTCCTGGACCTCAACTGAGGCGACGGAGTCACAACAACAGAATCACAGCTCACATTATTTACAACATTGGCACCGACAGGGTTCAGGACGGAATTGGGGACACTGTTATACATCTCGAGCACCTGAGTCGCGGGTGGGGACTGGCTGGGAATGCCTCCATTGACCATCATCGCGATATTCTGCTGCTGCTGCATGGGATGGGCGAATGGCATGGCATTGCTGTAGGGATCGGACTGCACCAGCATGTTCTGGTGGCTCACCAGGTTGTTGAAGTTCCTGTCCGTGTTCGTGGTTTGTAAGCTCAAATCCTGGACCAGGGTCACTGGCTGGAGGTACTCGTTCTGTGGCAAGATGATGCCGTACATATGCTGCTGCTCGCCCATGATAAAATTTCCGCGGTAGGTCTGGTTGATCGGTATCTGGTACACCTGGGCGAAGTTTCCGACGTTCAGGAACGAGTCCTGGTTCTCATCCGAATCGAAATTGGTGATCTGGATCGTCGGTGGAGTATTCTGACCACTGTTCTCCGGTTTGATATCGGACTCGATATCAGCGGGAGGATCTTTTTGAAATCCATGCAAAGCCAACGACCCCTTTTGAAAGGCTCGCTGCTAATGATCTTGACCACTTTGAAGCGTCTTTGCCAGTTGTTTGGCAACGGATTCATGATCGGCACCTGGGCACTTATTGGACTTTCAGACTTGCTGGTCATCATGGTCACACCTCCTGCGACGGGACCTACAGATGAGTAGGTCGGGGTGACACCGATGCTCAGGTTCATGTTCCGATCCACCACGCCTGAGGCAACTGGGTGAAGATGATGGGACCACATGGCGATGCGAGATCGTCGCACAAGTTGTCTTCCGAATGGTAATCCTCGTTGTCAGCTCTGGAGGAATCCAAGATATCCGAGCTGAGATCCTCAGTGTGGCTCTCGTCCAAGTCGTCGGCGCTGTCGTAGGCCATGTCGTCATTCTTTCGCGACCCTTGAACTGTGACACTGGTGATCTGGAAAGAATTGGTGTTCCTCCGTTCCAAGTTGATATCCGACGGAGGAACGATATTCCCATTTTCAGCGGATTGGTCGATATACAAGTCGTCGAGGGCGACAGTATACCGACGACGTACGGCTGACTGTCATTGAAATTAGCGGAGTTCCTGTTATCGTTCATACTGAAGCGAGAACAATTAATTAAGCACAAGATTAAAATGAAGAGCACAAAATTCATACAGATATCGATAGTTTAACGGACGCACTCGTCAAGCACAATCTGAATCGGTAAAGAGACGAAAATAATCGCTACAACATCCCACCAGAAGAGAAGACCGCCGTTTGAATGTTGTTGGAGTTAGAAAACCGCCACTCCCACCGACATGCACAGCGATCATATGTTTACGGGGAAAGCTCACGGGAGGGTTTCTTTTTTCGATCGTAGCGCGCTGTTTCCCCAGCGCCATCTAGTTAGGCACTCTCGAAATTAGCCCAAGGTCGGCATTTCGAGGAGACACGAGGAGGGAACAAATGCATAAACAGAACGGAAAAAAGGAGACACCTGTTGTGCTGCCATCTGGTATCTCGAAACGGAAACATTCCAAGAGTAAAGAAAATAAAAAGAAATTTCTGATGCAAACCTGTTATTCGTTTCAAACAATAGAGGTTTTTAATGATATATATATATTTTTCATGTCGAATATTTACTTTTTACATTCAATTTATTATTCTAAAAATCCAAAGCTAATTTTATAGCATCAAAAAATGAAGTAATATTTTTTTTTTTTTTTTTTTTCGAAGTCTAAAAGTTAAATAAAACCAAATGGAAAATACAAATAAATAAATGCTAGGATTTTAGAATAGAATTGACTTGAGAGAAATTCTGAAAAAGAATTTATTCTAATATCCAAATAAATTTCCAAAAATCTTTTTGCTGTTGTTATTCCATTATATAGTCTATTCAGATTATATCTCATATCATTTATTTTTATTTATTTACTTTTTTGTCAATGAAGAAGTGTTTGTACTTATTGACTGGCAACTGTCGTACCGAATACGGAGTACCAATGGGGATATGACCCCTTAACCTCCTCATCTTAATTCATATATAAAATTTACGATTATTAATAGGCTGCTTAATGTTAATATGTGGTAAAAAATAAAGTTTCTGACAATTTAAAAAAGGTACTTTAAAAGGTAAAAAATACTACAAATAAATAAATAATGGTAAGATAAAAAATAAAAAGTTAAAATTTAAATTAAAAGAATTTAATTAAAAATTCGGTGCAATTAGGGATCAGTTGTAGATGCCGTAAAAATACTGTATGAGATTAAATATTAAAATTGCTGAACTTGTGGGCCGTAACAATGAATCTGTAAGATTAAGGCATTATATTTACCCCATCCCCCAAAAAAGTGTTCGCACAACCAAAATTCTGGTATTTTATTTTGTTTTTAAATTTATATATATACATATATTCATTTTTTTTTGCTAATTTTTGTCTAGTCCTTTTACAAGAAAAAAAAGGGGGTAAAAAAAAAAAAAAAAAAAAGAATGGAAATAAATGTAAGGAATCTAGAATTTACTTGACTTAAGAAAAATTCTGAAAGAGATTAGAGTTATTCTAATATCCAAATAAATTTCCAAAATTCTTTTTGCTGTTGTTATTCTATCATATTTTTAAGTTATATCTCATAGCATTTCATGATTTTTATTTGCTTTTATTTACTTTTTTGTCAATAAAAAGTGTTTGTACTTATTGACAATTTCACCAAAAGACAATACTTAAATGCAAAAATGTTTTGCCCTAAAGGGACTGAAGATTTTCAAATGAAAAGAATAATCTATATTTATATTATGTGAGGAAATTCGTCTGTACGATAGCTAATATAGTGCTAAAACACCTTTTAATTTTTTAATTTTTTTTCCAAATGATCTTTACTAAGACAAAACAAATTTTATGTATATGAAGTAGTCATATCCCCCTAGCTAATCATGATATTATAATGATTAAGGCAATGATATCGTTTATGAAACCTGATATTTATTTATTTATTTATTTTTTTTTAGTTAATATCGAAAAAAATATGCAGAAAAATAAAACTAAAAGTGCAATTTCCATTAATATTACCCCTTCTTCCAAAGATTAATTTTTAATTTAGTTTATCTATGTCCATTTTTTATTTAATTTTTTCGCATTCTATATTTCGCATTTCAAATTACAATCATCTTTTTAGCTGTATATCACAAACTTTTTAATCAAACAATCATAATTTAATTAACAATTTAATTAATTAATAATTTAATATTGATTTGACATATTACACACACACGGTGCAACAGATTTCGGGTTCGAGTCCTGACGGCGCCATGAATGTTTGTAATGGTTCGGAATCCCCTTTAATCCGTAGGTCCCAGTCTAATAGGACTTATAGCGTAGGGCTGACAATCCTACCCCGTAAAAAGAAAGCATCTTCTGTCTCGAAATCTGCCAGTAGGCAGAAGGCCTTGGCCGCTATTATAAATATTTATACATATAATAGAATTGAAACCGTACAAGTAATGCAGGTAAATAGATTTCGAAATGTATCCATTTTATAGATTAAAATGAAATACATACCTCATTCGGAGGAACTGCACAAATTTTCTAAGCCCAGATGTATTTTGTCTTAGTAGCCAATTAAATTTGGCTTTTTCAATTGCTGCAATGGAATTATACAATTCACCTTGACCCTAAATTTCCTCATGCATTCGTCTCCATAAATTAAGTGGTCCAAACGTGAGGATATTTCGATATTTGTGTAAAATCGTGTTGAAACCAGTTTTAACCAAAAGTGTCTCACTGCTACTGGATATGCTCAGCTCAACCTGCAGAGTCATGGTTTTCCCCTCGAGCGCAACTTCAGTTACACTGGGCATCCTTCTTAGAATTTAAATTCATATTTTTATATCAATTGTGAAAAGATCGCCAGCATCCTTGTTCTAAATAGCACCCAGAAACAAATCTTAGTGATTTATATGCATTTCAATATTTTATGAAAAGAGGTCAGCTAACAAATATTACCATTTCGTCATTCTAGAAAGAGGTGGGGAGTCGGCATCGAAGCCAGGAGTCGAGAAGTTTTTGAAGGAATCGGGAGTGAGTTCAGCAGTCGGTTTGAAAATTTGACTACTGACTCTTTTTTTTTTTTTAAATAATAATTATTTTTATAATGTTCTGGGAAGTAATGTTAAAATTAAATGTTAAAGAGGTAATACGATTGTGTAATTCAATAACACAACCACTAGAAGAGAGTGACTGCTTTAGCAGCATACAAAAAGTAAGTGTGAAAATTTTCTCAGCACTAAGATTATAAAAAGCTTTATTAGATCCACACGAAAGACGATCTTATTGAAACTATTTTAATATAAAAAAAGATGTTGTTGTTAGAATATACAGGCAACCAAAAGGCATGTATATTCTAACATTAATATTTGTTAACAGTACAATTTTATCAAGAAACAATATTTGTTACCTGTGGCTTTAGTGGAACTCAATCCATACACATTTGGTCATTTACCGTGGAAACAAAAAAGAACACATAAACAAATCAAAATTACAAAGGGAAAAGACCAGACATTCTTAAAAAAAAGGACCAGAAGGCCTTAAAAACAAGTTGAATGTTCTAAGGATAAAAATTTAAAACGCTAGAAACACCATCATAAAAATTCCGTGTGATCAGGACATGCTATCTCTGGCCCTCCAGTAAAGAGTACACACATCACCATTGTGTTATAAGTTAGAACCTTGCCCCGAGCAAACAGGTAGATGGGCCTTATTCATTTTATCTGCTTTACACAAAACACATATACCAGAGTTCACAATGCCTATTTTGGCCAGATGTTCAATCAGACAGTCGTGTCCAGTTCTTAATCTAAAATGGACTCTTTTGCGAGTAATCTCCCACTCATTCCCGATTGTCTCCCAGACTTTTCCTTTGGTGTTAGATAATAATTCACTAATATATGATGACTTAATTTTGTCCCTTAGAGAATGTAATCAGCGAAAAAATATGTAATGTATTAAAGATAAAACATCTTTGTGTTTAAAATGTACCATTTTCTTTTACTTTGTCTGAAGCTATTCTAAAATACTTTGACAATTAATATAGCGATGTTATTTTTACAGCATATATGCATTTTTGTAAGAAAATTTCAAAGTGCAGAGATGTCTTTTAAATAATAATACTACATCGTTATAGTTGTAAAAAAGTACGTTCAGAAAAAAACTCTCTCTACAGATATATGAATTCAATAAAAATCATTGTATTCATTCCAAAAATTCCTCTAAATCCATTAATAAAGATCATTGGACATAAAATTATGGAAAAACATCAGGAATCGGAGTAAAAAAAAATCCCATTTAGGAGTGGGTAACTTTTTGGTTGGCTCCTCACTTCTGATTATAAACTTAAATTCCAAACTACTACATGACTAAAATTAAATACAATATCATCACCAATTAGAGTGGTTATTTTTAAATTAATTTATAGCTTTCTAACGATTCCCACAATTCAAGCGGAAATAAAAAATATGAAATAACATAATTTCTATATTCGTCATAAAAGTTTCACTTTTCTTTCACCATTTTTAATATCAATTTTTGAATCATTCCTAAATTAACTGCAGAGCTATATTTTCTATTTTATTAATATTAATGATGTTCGCATTTTAAACGGACAAGTCGATTATTTGTTAAGGGGAGATTGTCAGTGCAGTTTTTAAAGGAAGAAGAAGACAAAATATTTCTTGAGGTTCTGAATTAAAGGTGTAATTAATTCAGCTCGTGAATTAAGCTTGTTGTCGCTGAGATCGTAGATCATTGGACATAAAATTAGGGGAAAATGTCAGGAATCGAAAATACGAAATGCGAGACATATCGAAAATTTCCAACTACATCGGATATTGCTGTGATACATTTATTGAACGTGAAGTTCATTCATCGGTTCTCGGAAAGTTAGAGGGAAATACGAACATTCGATGTCATCTTTTAGTGTTTACCCATTAAAAATTGCACTAAAACCAAGGATACAAATTGCAACACACTCACAGAAACTCATGGAGCAATTGTGATGAAACGTAAGTGTTTTTCTCCATAGCAAAAAAAAATCAATTGTTGGAAATTTTGATATGCCACAATAAATGCAATACATTTAGCAGATCCATTATTACTAAAGAAGACAGCTGCTACACTGTACTCACATTGGTCTACCACGACTTGGAGGGATTTGCACCTTTCTTCTCTGCTTACTATATACAAAGATAGGACATTCTTCAAGTACCCAGGGCCGGATTTAGATGAAAAGAGGCCCTAGGCCAGGATCGGCAACCTTTTGAGTCGGAAGAGCCAAAAATTACAATTTACAAAATTTCAAAGTTTTTAAAGAGCCACAAAATTTTTCTTGCCAACAATAAATAGTACTCGCATAAATAAAGTTTTTTGATAAAAAAAAAAAACTAATCTAGTTATTCATAAGAAAAATATCTATTTATTAATATATAAGTAGTGTTTTTCACAACAAATTAGATAATATATATATATATCATTATTAGATAATTACTTATTATTTAAGTAAAACAATTAAACATTTACTTACAACACTAAATTGTACTTCAATAACAAACAATTGAGCAAACAAATTCAATGGGAGCGTTAGCTTTACATGGTTCTAGAAAGTTTGGATAAATTTGCTGCATAACTTGTTGTTTCAAGTTTCAAACACGACTCTAAATTTTCATTCGTTAGTTGACTTCTTACTTTACTTCAATGGGAGCGTTGGCTTTACATGGTTCTAGAAAGTTTGGATAAATTTGCCGCATAACTTGTTGTTTCAAGTTTCAAACACGACTCTAAATTTTCATTCGTTCGTTGACTTCTTACTTTACTTTTAATTATATTCATGCAAGAGAACGCTTGCTCGCACGAATATGTCGATCCGAAGATAGTCAGCACTCCAAATGCCAACTTCTTCACCTCACTGCAGCAATCTGGAAGACTATTCCATGCGTCGAATATAAGTGCCTCAATTCGCGGCATTTCTTTTAAAGCTGTCCACTTTTGTTGCGTTACGTACATGCATGTTTAAACGATTTTTAAATGTTTTTTTTTTTTTTTCTTTTTTGATAAAATAAATAATATTTGCGTTTGGAACTAAAGAGCCGCAACTTCATATCCAAAGAGCCGCATGTGGCTCGCGAGCCGCAGGTTGCCGACCCCTGCCCTAGGCTATTCCACTTATGAGGCCTTTTCGCCTCCCATTTTAAGTTCGTAAATTACATGAGAGATAATAAAATACATCATTACTGTGATATATATCAATATGTTAAATGAAACATGTTGTGATTAGTACTAATCTTTATGAAAATGAGGCACGGATAATATGAGGCCGCTCTTGATCTTGAGGCCCTAGGCTGAAGCCTAGTTAGCCTATAGAAAAATACGGCCCTGCAAATGCCACAGCTGGTTCGCGACCAAGGCTATCTCGGTTAACTTCTACCAGCCAGACCCATTCTCACACTAGTATCTAACATAAAATCTATCTTGCTTTTTTCCCTGACTGGAATTTTTATTCAGGAGAATTTTCTTTATAAGGGGTAGCGTTATTACCCCCCCTGGTTTGTCGCTCTACGATCGTTTGTTGTTCACAAGAGCTAATTAGACAGGCATCCACGATTTAAAGTGGATTTCGAACCACTACAAACATCGTGCAAAGTCCTAAGTCTAACGTAAGGGTCAACCTTCCCTTGAATGAAGGATCTATCAACCTTGAACTCTTTCCTGTTGGCTTTATTTTGTTTCGAAAGGCATGGTGGATTCTTACTCTCAGTTTTCAATTACAATTCGTCATCCACTGGGACACTTCAGCCCATTGGCTAAGAGTAAAATGGATAATGATAATACATTTAAAAATTTTACATGTAGTTGTCTTTATATTTCCGTATTATATGTAGTGAATTGAATTATAAATTTGTTGCTTTAAAAGTCTATTGCTTTAGGTATTTAATATTAACTGGTTCATTCGACGAGCAACCAAACTTTACAACCATGACCCCGGGAGATTTTTGAAATGCAGCACTCGTAGGTGGAGTCTGGCTGGGACTGTGAACTGCTGATGCCTAGTTGGAGCTGTACCCTTATTCCTGGCCATCCACCATGTTTCCTCCTCTCGAAGAAAAGAGATAGGGGGATCCTGTCCCCAGGCACTCCAAAATACACAACCTTTGCTTTGTCTCGCCGTGGACCTCAAATGGAGAGTAGCAGCTTGAGATCCAGTGGCTCGTTGAATGAGGAAAAGCTTTGAAGAAGATTGAATTTAGCGAGTCTATTAACGATCCAGGCGAAAACGATGAACTAAAGAATCATCAACTGTATGTAAAGTACCTTAACAAATTGAAATAAAAGCATAGAAGTAGTAAGAAATAGTAGCAAATAGTGTTGAAGAGTACTACTTGTGCATTTTTACATTTTATACAATTGACTGTAAGCTGCATTTTTTTTTTTTTTAAATAAAGCTTATATAACTAGAAGCTTAAAAATTTATTTTAATATTAATAAAACACATTTTTTTGTCATAATCCTTTTTTGATAATCTTTACCTTCTAATTGCTCAAATTTCAAAATCAATGTCCCGCTTTAAATACTATATTTTTATTTATTTCATCACGATTACAATCATTTACAGTCTCGAAATATAAAGTATTTCGCGGCTGATAAGGTAAATGTAATTTACATAAAGTCAGCAAAATAAATTTTTTTTTTTTTTTTTTTTTTTTTTTTTGCCAAATCTTAACAAAAATATATATGTATATATTTTCATTTTCGTCAATGTTTTATAATCTAATTTTACATCAGCACCAAAAAAATCCATACTTACAAATTGTGGCTGCGAAGATGATAAATTACCTTAGCAAAATCTTTTGTGCCTGGCGCCATCTGGTGGCGTGATCTTTCGTTTATAATTTATAAGAACTTTTGGAAACTTTATTCTAATTAAAATGGCGATTTTTTTTTATGTTTATGTAATTGTGTTCTTAATTTTTTGTTTTTCAAATGCTCGGCTATTTTACTTTTTGAATTTATTTTATTTATAAATTATTATTCAGAATAATTTTTCTACACTATTTGTATAACTATAATTTTGTACTTTCCATCAATATTTTTAACCTGATAAAATTTACCAAAACTAATTTTTTTATTTTTATTTTTACATAGCCTGGCAATGCCGAGTCATATCTGCTAGTTTTCTATAAAAGAAGCTTCTTAGCACTATCTGTTAAAACCCATTTTTTCATTGACAGACTATTGCTTTACTTGGAGCAAAAGTGTGCATTCAAAATCTGTTGCCAGTTGCCAAAATCTGTTACGAGTGAAAGCAGTTCATGATTATTGCAGCCAGTTAATTATTTTTAATTCATCCCATCATTGGTGTAAATTAATAAGCATTTCTATTTCACTATGTTGTCGATGTTTGCATTTATGAACTTGCATTTTTCAACGATGTAAAAAATATATAGTTATAGCTGTAGTCGAGCTAATAAATGAATAATCAATTGAATGAAAGTTGTATATGAATATATGGTGTAAAATAATATAATTTTTTAAAAAGATGCAAAGACTATCTGAATAAGAATAAATGACTTTTCAGCCTTTTTTTCAACGCCAGCGTTCACATTTTATAGTTACTCAAAATATACCAGGACATCTCTATCCCTTGACATGAACAATTTTTCTCTCTTGCATACTTGATTTAGAATCATTCATTATAGTAAAACGCTTTTAAATTGATTAAAATTATTTATTAATACAATTGTGATGAATTTAATTTTCTCCAAGTTTTCCAATATATTGCATTTTATTTATACAATACTTATAAATGACTGATAAAGTATCAATAACATTAAAGAACAAGCATAACTTTGTGTATTTGTGAAGCCGATAAATTTTTATGCTGTTAAAGAAAACAACTATCACGAAAAGGAAAAAAAAAAAATGTATAACTATAATATTTAAGCTTTTAATAAAAACTTAAAATATTATGAATTAAAAAAAAATGAACTATTTCATTACAAAAATATTTCCTTTAAAGATAAAATACTTTTGTTTAAAACTCTAAGATTTTTATTTCACAGTAACTTAAATCATGCTATTAAGGATTGAGGAGCATTGTAGTAGGATAGATACCTCAATATTTTTGAATAAACACATTTTATAAAAATACATCAGGCATGTAGTTCCATATTAAAGCAATCAGCAAAATGATAAACTTCAATCAATCAAATATATTTAATGTTAAAAAGATTATCTGTGTCATTAAATTTTTTGTCACAAAAATTATGTTGTTTTCTTTATGATTAAAGCACATTAGGCACGTAATTTTAATGAAATGTGGTTATTTTACATTAAAAGTGTAATAATTGGATACATTTAATTTCAATTTGCGAGAGTGTGTTTCCAATAACTTAGAATAATGAGACAGACCATTTTTCACTAAATAAACACATTTTAATTTCAACTCTCATATTTTGAATATTTACATTCATCCCTCATATAGCCAAAAAATAATTACTGTCAACAATCCCTGGTCTTTCTTTTTTTTGGAGTCACCAAGTACTGTTTATTTCTATAAAACCTAAAAGTAAGTACACATATATGATTGGGAGCAGAAATGAAACAATGACTAAAATATCAAAGGAAAACAAATTTACATAAAAATGATACATGGCTAAATTGCAAAAAACGAGAAAGCGTCGTAGTAGCAGTCGTACTACAGATAATTTGGAGATATGGATTAACATATCATGATTAACATTATGAAATGCACTAGACAAGTGACCCAAAATAATTTTCATCAAATGCACCTCATATATTGAAAAGTAAAGCATGACATTCAAAATGAAATAAATTAAGATGAATGGATGTCATCTCTTATTTAATAAAATAATACATGATGTTGTATTGATAAGAAAATCAATGTAATCATGATCAATCAATATTTATCATGACTGAAAAAAAAATGTTTTCAATCCAAACTGAGAATGAGAACAAAATATATATATTTTGCAGTGCAATTTAAAAAAAATACATATGCACCATTGCACTTTTGAAAATTTTAAAATGCACAATTTTATTGATATATATTTGTATAAATATGCAACTCTTGTAAAGTACTACAAATGGATGTTGTTTCAAGTAAGATAAGTTTCATTTTCAAAAATAACATTAATGAATTAAATAATATTTAAATCAGTTTTTAACATATAATAGAATAATTTTGTACATGTTATGTTACATTTGAGCAAGTATTGAGGCTAATTTTCCAACCTCTATTTATACTACAGGAGAAATATTCATGGTTTAATTTGCAACATATGCAGATTTAGGAATATTTTTCTTTCAAATTTAATACTTAGAAAAAAAGCATACATTAAAGTAAAACTATGAATAATATTGACTACTCTACGCAATTAATATAAAACTTAAAAAAATAAAGGGTGTCCAAAGTTTGCTACTAATTATTAAATCAAACCAATAATAAATAATTGCCTTTCACTAACATTAAAAATTTAAGCAATGTTTTGAGGATTACCAAAGTAAATAGAATTCAATATTGTGATATGCAAATACATCAAATTTTATATTAGAATTGGTAATATTCTTTAAAAGCCTTGTCACACGAAAATGTTTAGCTATATAGATCATCAAGCAAACTGTCACTGCCACTCAAATAAATATATTATATTTTAAATATAGTCCAATCACATATTGCAAGGAATGGTAAACATGGGGTTTAATGGTAGAAATATATGAATCGATTTCTTTGTTATGAGTAATAGTCATATAGACTTGGCATAATCGAGTTTAGAAGGGGAAAAAAAGTTAATTATCACATGATTTTTTTCATCTAATTTCACTTTTCACAAGGTGCAATTTAATTCTAATCTTTAAAAATTAAAATAATTTTTATTGTAATTAAAATTGCCTAATATTCCCTATTACAGCTGTTTTTTTTTTAATCTTTTTGCCAGTTTTTCCATGCAATCGATGGTCAGATTATAATATTTTCAATGTAAATGAGTTGATTGCAGGCCATGAACTATATAAAATTGAGTGACAATTATTTTTTGCTATATGCTGCAAAATTAACATATGTGATAAGGCTATTAAAATATATAAAATGAACAAATGAAGATAACAGATTTTAAACAAAGATATAAGATATAAAATAGATTACGAACATTAAATTGAACATATCATTTGCAAATAAAAGGTAGCTCACTTAAAATAAATTAATTAAAATACAAATAAATTTACACTTAAATGTTTCAATAAACACAAGCTATATAATTTTAAAGTAATGTGCTCAGTTTTCATTTGTGCAATAATTTAATTAAGACTTTTTTATGCCGATTTCTTAATTTAATACACCCTTGACTAAGAAATATAACTTCTTTAATCTACATAGAAATATGGCAACATTGTATGGAAGTGCAAAAGTATCGAGCAAATTACAATGGTAGACCTCATACACGAGAACATTTGCTACAAATAAACACTTAATAGTTATAACAAAACATGGTGATCATTAACAGACTTTACAGCATTGCACATGTTGGACATTTTTTTTTTTTTTAAATTCAAATAAAAACACAAGAGAGACAATAAGTATTTTGAGCTTTAGTATCCTCGTTAAAAGAATACAAATATTGGGATAAAATTTGCTTTATATACTTTTTGTGTCAACACTATATAGTGAATAAGAAAATATTTAATCTCTGATGAATTTGCTAGATACAATTGTATACAGCACCTGATATCGAATGTAAAAGAAAAATTTTGCTTATACTATTTTACCAAAATTGGAATTAGATGTTCCATGCAGTATATTGCAGTATTATTTTGCAATTTACTTTAAAAGACTTTTTACAATTATTTGAAACACCATTTACCAATACTTGTTAAGCTTCTAAAAAATAATTTCTTATAATAAGAAATAAAAATACAAAATGTTTTTTTAAACAAACATGTACCTGGCAAAGTTAAAACATTAATACAAGATAAATTCAAAAACATGATTTAAAGTTTAATTAAAAATATACAGAGAAAGAAAAAATGAAAGTAATACTGATGCAAAATAAAATGCAATTGCTTTGGAAATTTGAAACTACAAAGAATATGACAATGGATATTATTTTTTAATACAAAACAAACATTTAAACTCATAAGAAGTTAAAAGGTTTATAGAGTTTTCTTCTTTTGTTGAATTCATAAAATAAAAACTTTACTGAACTTTGATACAATATAAAAATTATTTTTTTATTTAATAAAAATAGAACAAATAAAGCAACTTAAAATATGTGCTTAGTAAATCTTCATGTTGATTTAACAGTCACAAACTTTTTTTTTTTTTTTTTTTTTTGTAGCACATCTGGACGAACAGTGATTAACAGTTCTGTTAGTCTGTAATGAGCTGCTTTTTGAAAGGCAACATGACAAAATACGTCAAAAACTAGGGCTCTTTTATCATTTCTTAAAATTTACATTAATGTTTTCTATTTTGTTACATTGTGTTCTATTAACAAACTATAGTCTCACAATAGCACATTTCTGCAGAAAGGAAGAGGGGAAAAAAACATACAATCATTTACACCAATGAAACAAAAACTACAATAACCTAGAGAACACTGCTCTAATTCAATTAAAAATAAAAAGTTCAACAGTACCAGGAGCCAAAAGAATGATAGTTGAAAGTTTTTATTGTCTTCCGATTAGATATTTTACAGCAGTTTAGGTGTTGAATTATCACTTTTTTACTGCAACTGTTCTTTCAAAAAAGGCTGAAACATTGTGTATGCAGTATCACAGAGTACAAATAATGATATGGTGTAAAGATCTTTTTTTTTTATATATATAAAGCAGTGCTTTGTTACCTACCGGGTTGGAATGATTGAATTATAATATTAATAATATAATATTTTTAACAACAAACAACAGAGAGATTGTTTCTTCTCAAAAGGATGGGCAGGAGAGAAAACCACTTGAGTGTCCAAGCACAACTAACTGCTCAAGAGAAAGACATCTTTAACACTTTTAAGATGTCTGTTAAAAGTGGCTATCTAAAAATACCCTGTGGTCATCAGGATTGTAGATCATGGTTTCACAAATGCAGAGAAAACTGCTGTTGACTTCGTAATGAAAACTGGAATCGGTAGTTGGTGGCGAGCCAAATACACAAACAGATGGAATGTAAGGAGTTTAAGGGGACCATACCATTTGAGGCACACAAGGTGGATAAATATATATGCATTTATGTATATAGATAAATCTATGTAGGCTCCAAATATAGATAGCTGACAAAACAAAATTCACAGGATCTCAAATATGCCTAATTCTTGATTTTTCATTCCTATGATCCATCCCTGGAGAAGAATAAGCAATAATTGAATATAAAGCTAACAAAAATAAATTTCTTTTAAGAATAATAAGATTAAAATAGCAAAGAGAAATAAATAAACACAAGCATTTATAAAATTTATTTAAAACTTAACAAATTAAAAAAAAATCTAAAACCAAATTTTAATAAACTGATAATTATATCTGTAGAGAATATGGGAGTTTTGCGATTTTGTAGTCTACAGAATATGAATATCTTTGCTTGATCGCTAAAACAATGATTGCATTACATCAATGGCAGCCTTAACATGATAAATGCAAAAAGTTATAACAAAAGTTTAATTTAAAAATGTTTATATATATATAACTTATAAACTATAACATTTAAAAGCCTTTATTTTTCTTTAAAATTGTTATTTTTTTTATCTTATACACAACACAAAAATTACAAAAGATTTCCAATTAGATACAAACAGTACTTTTATAATGCAAATATTTATAATATTGTTCTAAAAATAACTATAAATCGATAAAATTCTAATTATTTCTTTTTAATAAAATAGAACTATAATTTTAATATTTTTATAAAAATGCATTATATGTTGTAAAACTTTTAAAATTTTAATACTTAAATTTTAAAATTTAAATACTATTTTATCTTGTGAGTAATAAAATATTAAGAAAAAATTCTTATTTAGCAATTTTTTAATTATATAAACATTTTTTTATTACTACCAAATGGCACTAGTAATTGTTTGTTAAATAATTACGAACGGAAAGCAACATCATAATTCTTTTTGTATTTAACACCATTTCGATATTTTGCTTCTAGTTTTATTATAGCTTGAGTTCATTATTTTTATGTTTTGATCATTAATAGAAGTTTAAACTAGTGATTAAAATTACTTTAAACTTACTTATTACTTTAAATTTACTTATATGATTTTTAGAATAGAATTCCGGATTTCATAGAAAAGTTTGCTGTTAATTTATTATTTATGATGTTTACCAACTTATCTATTAGATATCATATTAATACGTATTATCTTCTGAAACCAAGCAACATTAGATTATATATTCTTGTTTTATATATAAAATAGTTATTGCTTGATAACATAGAATGGGAGACAAAAAGAGCAATATATTGAAAACAAAATACAACAAATGGCAGTTTGAAGATTAAGTGAGATTTAGGATCTAGGACTTTTTTTCACCTATAGTAATTAATGGCTATTTCAAATACAAATAATTAATTTTCTAGTATATGTTCTGTTAATGAAGCTAATTTTAATAGATACAATCACTACTAATCTTTTATATTACAGACAGTCTAAAAATTAAAACTTTTAATTTAGTTTGCCACCTACATATAAGTAAATATATCTTTTCATAAGTTAACAATAGCTTAACTGCAATTTTTTGTTATTTTATACAACAAAATTTTAATAAAAAATTGGGTGCAGATTCAACTGAAATATAAAGCTTAGAAACAAATATTTTTTTCACTTGAAATGGTATTCAATAATTTAACAATATTTTAGAAATAGTCCAGGAAATATGAAAAAAAAAAGAAATTTTGTATATAGTCATAAATTAAGCAAGAAAATAACAGTAAATCCATATTATAGAGAAAAATTACAACTAAGGTTTATAAAAATTCCACTAGAGTTTATAAAAACATTGATATATTTTACAACAAGTTTTAGTGTACAAAATAAATGCTAGTGTGACAAGCTTAAATAAAAAATTAAAATTAAAAATACTTAAGTAATGTACTAAATTAGTTTTTCATTTTGCACTAATCATTATTTTGCTTTTAAACAATTAAAGGTAAAAAATTAGAGTATTTGAAATTAAACAAAGAATTTCATAAAAAAAATATTTTTAAAATCAACGAGTAATAATAATTATGGATCCATAATAAAAATAATATGTTAGTCATTCCTTTTTGCAATGCTTAAAAAAAAAAAAAATTCTACCAATTAATTAAAATAACAGGGTAACATATGGAACAAAAGTATTCATCGTACAAAATAATTTTCAAAAGGTTAATAACAAGAATTAATAAAAGATATTTCATTTACCTGGAGAGTTTTTCCATTATATCTTGTAGCATATGACTACCATATGTAGGTAACAATCGATGAAATACTTCTTTAACAAACAAGTCACTAATTCCAGCATAGGATCGCTCAGCTAATTCAAAAGCATTATGCAATTCTTCAATGGCGTCAGATTTCGTTGGACTATCAAGACCTTTCATATCATTCTTGTGCTTCTTTTTAAGCTAAACAAAAAATATCAATATAAAACAAAAATATTACGAGAAAACTGTATCACATGAGCTAATCAGTTATGAGGATGACTATTGGACAGAAGTACATTAAAAGGCAAACTGTGTGCAAACTCATAATAGCCGGTGATAACAGAATGACATAGAACTGAAATATCAAATATTTTTAAATATCATAGATATTTTAATATATATCATAGATATATTTTTATGATATATCATAAAAACAATACATATACATGCATATAAACATCAATAGTATTTGTTTAAGACTTATTTTGAAACTAACATTCTTTGCTTCCAATTATGAATCCATAAAAGAAAGTGGAGAATCTTTTTTTTTTTTTTTTTTTTTTCATGTTTTAATACAATTTAATAAAACAATTAAATTATGACTATATCTATAATTACTTTTAAATTCACCTTCAAAAAGATTTGCTATGCCCTAACCGTGTATTTTTAAAAATAGCAGAATACAAACAAATTTAAATACATGATCATCACACTTTCTATAAATATTAATTTTGCACATTTAAAATACTTTATTCTATATAGACTTTTAAAATGTTCTTGTACATCATTTAAAAGAATCAGAAAAGATTTTGATAATTGAACTGAAATTATAATAAATGAATTACCGAATAAAAATAACAAGAACATTGAGAAATGTATGTTTTTTTAAAATAAATTATTTTAATTAAATCCATGCATAAAATCTACTTAGGAATTAACTCATTTGACTTTTAAAACTAAAATATATAATGTAATAATAAAATTTAAAAGGTACTTTTAAAAATGTTCCATATAAAAAAAAATATTAGCAAGAATACAAAATAAAATTTTCATAAAAGTATTGATAGAAAAAAAAAAAATTTTTTAATATATGTGCGAAATAAAATTTAGATCATCATTAAAAAATTTAAAAATTGAATTTAAACTGCCATGGTCTACATTCAAGAAATTAATTTTTTTAAAAAAAATTAGTATAATAAAGATTTTAAAATATAAAATTTACAAAAATTGATAATTTACAGACAATTGATAAATTTGGGAATTAAAAATTCAACAAAACAGCTAATTTTTAGAAACTTTTCATTTTGTAATTGCTGTTGTTCTTATAATATACAATTTTCTATTTATTAAATGAAAATTAGAAAAATTCTAACATTTTTATTAACAAGAAGGAGAATTATTATTAGAAAACAACTGACAATTTTAATGATTATTGAATACAATATAATTTTCAGACAAACAACTCGAATATATTAAATCCTATACTTTACAAATGATTTTGTTTTTAATGACTTAATTTTTAAATATTCATTTATTCACACTACTTAAATAGAATTTTTTTTGAATTAAAATATTTTTAAAGAAATTTTAATTTCAGAAATTAAAATTAAAAAAAAATTAAATTTTAGATTGTTTCTTTCTTTTTTTTTCTTTAAAAATATTAGTGCTTTTTTTATACTATGCCCATACAAGTAAATTTTATTTTTTTAAAAGATTAAAAATTAAATAGTTTTGTATTAAATAATTTAAAGATTAAATTATTTATTTAATACAAAGCTATTTAATTTTTAAAGATTAAAATTTCTTTTTAATTTTTAAAGTTTAACTTGTTTCATAGAAACACAAATGCATTCTGAACTGAAAAGTCAGCAGGAAAAAAATACATTAATTATTTTTTATGTTTATTCACATATGAATCAGTTACTTTATATTTTAATGAAAAAAATTGTTTAATTTTCTGTTTATTTACCTCGGACATTAATGAGTGTATGACTGATGATGAAGAGGATCCTTTGCCTAGTGACTGCTTTAATGGCGAGTCAGCAATCTTGTGACCTTCCTTTTTCTTTTCCCTGACTTCTCTTTCCCTTCGCTCATCGACATTTCCCATTTCCCAGGAGCTTCTCCTGGCCGCCACATCATTTGTCCGCTCCATTTCACCATCCTTATGCCGTATAAAGTCTTGCTTCTTTTTCTTTGGAGTTTCAACATTTCTACTCTCCACATTTCTTGCAGGGGATATTATTTTAGGCTGGGATGGTGGTGGAGGAGCCATGCTAGTAGGCCTTGTCTGGATAAAATAAATAAATAATCTCAATCATCTTGTTGGTTTTATTATATCTGTTCAATAAGATAAAAAATAAATTTCCTATTAAAAAAAAATAGCTATGTCATGAAATTTATTTTGTTGACAGCAAATACAAAATCATTTGATGCAAATTTCTTATGGAAATTGCTATTATAAATCTATTTTCTTGTCAGTAAAGAAACTAAAACACCAAATACACATTTGAATAAGATTTTTATAGCAAATGACTTGATGATTTGATTTTTGTGAAATTAGAAAATGAATAATAAAAACTGTGCATTCTATCACCTGTTTATAAATTAAAATTAACATTAAGTAACATTTTGTAACCAACATAATATAAAATTTTAAAAATAATTGTATTTTAAGATGGTAAATCAAATTAATACAGTTCTCTCATCACAAAAATAGATTATTCCAAATTTAAAGTGATTAGCATATATGTTTTCAATTTAAACCTTAACTAATGCATGCATAATTCAAAGATTATATCTTTCTTTCCATACATAAATCTATAGATATCAATCTTTCCATAAATAGTAACATTGAATAGAAATTTGTAATAATTTTATGTGAGAACTTACTAATAATGTATATTTAGCTAAAATAGTTAACATATGACATAAATTAGTGAATTAGAATAAAAACTTTTATATTTAATCTGAGAATCTTAATCTTATCCTTATTGGAATACTTTTAAATTGATATAAACTACTGATCTGATAAAACTTAATAAAGTAGAATGTAAATATATATATATATATATATATATAAGCTATCACTTACAGAAATCTGCTGCCTGTTTTCCTGTCTGAAGAAAGTAACTTCTTCTGGATGGGAATTTGGCGAGTGTGGCGTGGGAGAGGTTGAATCTCCATTTTGTTGATGTTTTGACGGAGTAGGTATTTTGGACACTTTCATTGGCATTACATTGTTTTCACCATCTAAAGTGGGAGACAGAGGTATGTCGCATGCACCAGGTCCTTTGACTGTTCCTAAATCCCAACGCCAACTTTTCCAAGTATCATTTACTTTGGATTCATCACTTAAAAAAAACACAATATTTATTAAACAATTTTATAATAAAACTATAAAAAATAATTTATAAAGTCAAAAATATACTAAAATTATATTTTGATTAGTATCTTTTGAAAGTAGCTTGTAAAGATTATTTAGCTGAGTATTGCTTATAAAGATAATTAACTGAATATAATAGATGGAACATCATTTTTTAGCTTTATGAGAATAGTTTATAAAGATTATTTAGTTGAACATTGAACATAATTATCTGAACTGAACATTCATTCATTATTTTTTAACTTTAATCCATTTATTTTAAGATATTCACAATAATCTATGTAACTAAAAAGATTACATTAACATTACAATATACAAAAAAAAAACTTAATAAAGATTTTACAAAAACATGAAAAAGTAATTTATTACATTTTAATTTCATTAATGATAAAAATTTTGTATTTTAATTTTAATTAGAATAAACAAATATATTGATAATTATATAAAAATATTTTTGAATTTCTTAATAAATACAAAGCAGACTTACGAATCTGAAGCCTCTGAATCACTGTCACTCTGACCACCTCCTGCAGCTTTAAATCGTTTGTACTTTTCAATGAGGTCTATTAAATAAGAATTCTTTTTAGCTTTACGGATAAAAGGAAATTTAAGAAGCTCTTTGGCTGTGGGACGCTGTAAAGATAAAAATATTATATCATTTAACATGAAAGAACACAAATTGTGCAACAAAAAGAATACAAATGAAAATATTTGTATATTAACAACAATCACATGTGTGTATTTAATTACTAAAATATGATATTATTATTATTATAATGTTTGATTAAATTCATCACGGTTAAAACACAGCATTGTCAGAATATATAATAAAAGTAACAAAGAGATTACACAGTAAATCCAAAATTTAAAACGAAATAATTTTAGAATAAATAGAACTATCTCCTTTTTAAAAATTAGTTTCATGCAAAGCATTTATTTCCATAAAACAACCATTATTTATCAACATCTTATTAAAAAAAAACTAAATTCTTAAAAATTTATTTCTGTAATATAAGCACTTCGCATCTGAATATAAAATAAGTTTTATCATAGTCTATTTATTGAAAATTATTGAACACTTCTTACAATTTTATTAAAAATTAAAAAATTAAAGAATTTTTATAATTTAATTTTTTTACACATTTTGAAAATAGCTGTTAAAATTTTCATGCAAGTTCAACATATGCAAACATTCTGAAGTGTTAATAACAAAATTTAATAAATTGATGTTATGGTTTTGATAAATATTTGACATAAATACATTTTCAGGGTCCTTATTTAAGCAAGCCTCCACAAATTCTTTGAATGGTTTGCTGTAATTCCCTGTCAACTGTGGTGGGTTGTTTTTTGGAATTAGAAATAGCACTCTCATTGGATGCAAATCAGAATTAGGTGGTTCCCCTTTGGCTAGCTCAATAGCAGTAATTCCAAGACTCCATATGTCAGCCTGCATGATTTAAAATCACCAAAATTAGTAATCTTTAAAACACAACAAATAAATAAAAACACTTATTCCAGATAAATAAAATAATAGACAAAAGGATACTACCAAATTCATCATGCAATAATATGAAAAAGAAGCATGTACTTAAACATCTTAAATGGATTTATTTTTTTAATAGTTATTGCATAAAATATATTAATATAATTTTGAATTATATATTTACTTTGAATACTTTGATTTAGTTATTCCTATTAATAATTAAATTATAAAAATTAATAAATAATAAATTTTAAAAATTAAGTTTTATAAGAGTACCAACAGAATCTCGTTTTAATTACCTTGGAGTCGTAGGCAGACTGTTTAATGACTTCAGGGGCCATCCAAAATGGTGTACCAACAAAAGTGTTTCTTTTGCTAGTAGTAGTTGTTAATTGACCAGCAACACCAAAATCTGCTAGTTTCACATCACCCATTTCAGATAAAAGAATATTAGCAGCTAAAGAATTAAAAAAATTATTTCATTAAAAAATAATAATAAATAGTATATATACTGGTAGAAAAATAATAAATCAATATTTTCATTAAAAATATTTAGGATTAACAAAAATAATTCAAAACAAAAACGTTAATATTTTAAAATGCTAAGAAAATTATGAGTAAAATAACTCCTTCAAATGTTTGATTAAGAGCTAATTTCCTATTTTCAATAAATTTATGAAAGTAATTATCTAATTTATAATTTTTTTTTTACCTATGGAAAGGAGATGAAAATAATAAAAATTACAAAATGATAAATTAGATACAAGCAATTAGAAAAATAACAGATGTATTAAAAAAATTTTCAATTCTACATAATTTATAAAAAATACTCTTATACAAAAAGAGAATGATTTAACAAATGCATTATATTGAATTTAAAATATAATATTTGTTTTTAATATAATTGATTAAAATAGAATAATAATCTTGTTCTTTTGATAAAATATTAATAAATCTTCCATTCAATGCAGGATTTTACTTTTTTTGAACATAACACAATATAAAATGAAAGCAAGTTCAACAAAATGAGCCGACCTTTAATATCACGATGAAGCTTCCGTTCTGAATGTAAATAGTCAAGTCCTTTTAATACTTCTCTCAAAATAATAGCAATATGTGTTTCTTCAAAAAATACCATTTTCATCATATCCAGCACGGAGCCACCCCCTAAATATTCCATAATAATCCATAATTTTGTACCCTGGAAAAAAAATTATTATTAAATTACTTTAAAAAACTAAATAAACATATAATAATTAATAACATAGAACAATTAATATCCAAATAAAATGATAAACAATATTAACTTCTGAAGAAATTATATTTATTTCAATAATCTATCAGCAAAATATGCTAAAAACCTAAGACAAATATCACTTTTTGCATAACAATTAAAAAACACTTAATTTATTTTACAATTTTTTTTTATTATTAACAAAATAAAATATTATTTAATATTAACAACCTTATTAAAAGGTCTTTTATGTTTGAATAAAAGTTTTAATAAAAATGAATTCAATACCTATGTATGAAATAAAAATATTTTAGTGGCAAAAGAAACAGTTGAAAATTAGATAATGTAAATCAATAACATGCAAAATGGAATACTTTTGCTCATGCAAACATAAAATAATTTTGTGTCTTCTTTATGAAGACTTATAAAACCAAAATGCATATATCTTTAAATATTACCAACAAAATATTTTAGCAAATGTAAGAAACTTACTGTTTTATTTTGCTTTTATACTGAATTTTTTTTTATTTACACCCAGAATTAAATTAAAAAAATACTATTCAAAAATTAAACACACTACAACTTAAATTATCTAAATTGGCAATTTGCTATTACTAAAAAATAAATATCATAGAATATTCAAAGTATAATACAACTGTACTGTAGTTGTATAGTATAACAAATACTCAACATGATAATGTTAATAAATAATTTATAGATCTATACATATGAAAAAATTAAATACAAGCCAGTAGGAATTTTAAAGAAAGAGAATTTTACCTTTAGATAGGAACCAAAATATTTTGTCACATATGGACTGTCACATTGTGACAGTACCATAATTTCTTGTTGAATATCTTCGATCTCATCCTCGGCAACTTCAAGATCAATTATTTTAATAGCAACTACTTGTTGTGTTCTGTTGTCAATTCCTTTAAAAACCTCACCAAAGGAACCTTTTCCTATCCTTTCCTGCTTTGTAAATATTAGTTCTGGGTCCACCTTCTCTGTAAAGAAGAAAATTTTTTTAATTATAAAATCATTTATGGTAAAATACTAATAACAAAAAATACACTTTCTTAAATATATTCCAAGGGAATAACTCTTGGTAAACTTAAAAACAAATAAAGCAATTATTTGTTTTTATTAACATAAAAATATAATAAAAATTTTAAATTATTTAAAACATCTTGCTTACAAATAATCATATGAAATTTTTTTTTTTTAAATTTGCATTACATTTCTATCACTATAAAATTAAATGTGAAAGACAATGCATGAACTTCTTTAACAAGCAACAAAAACAAAAAAAAGTGACAAAAGCTTTTAAAAAAAATTAAATATTTTTATAATTCAACAGAAGTACATGCTCAATAAATACTTTTAAGTTTTTTTTAATTTCCCTGTTTAACGAATTTCACCATTAGTAATAAGTTTAAAATACCTTCTTTTTCAACCCTGAATTTTCTCTGGTAGGATTCTCCCCTTTTTATCCCTAATTTTTAAATCAAATGTTCAAAAGAAAAATAAAATATAAGATTTTTGTCAATTAAAGGAACATAAGGTGCATCAGTAAAAATGCAATATGAAATTATATAAATACAATACACCCATCCTACATCTTTAATAAATAATCATAGGTATTCAGATACATTTATAAGAAAAAAAAATATTGTGAGAGAAATTTTGGTTTACAATACAAATCCATTAGAATAAATATTCTATATGAACAGAAAAAGAAAAAAAGAGCAATTAATTATTTAAATGAATAATTGTTGAGGTTTTTTTATATCTCAATTATCATAATAATATCATGTATAAACAGCATTTTATTCAATAAATACTTTATTTAAAAACGAATGCAGTATCAAATGAAATTCTATCCTTAACATTATTCTATCATTTAAAAAAATATTTTTTTTAGGCGAACAGGATAAAAAAACAAAAAGCAATTAATTATTTAAATGAATAATTAATAGGCGATTTTTTTTAATATTCGATTATAATAAAATGTATGTAAAACAGCATTTTATCAATAAATTTCAACTAATTTAATAACTGTTACACACATAAGTTAAACATAACAAATTAACAAAAAAAAAAAAACTTTATTTAAAAACGGTGCAGTATCAAATGAATCACTTAAAATCATTCCATCATTTAAAATAAAAATAATAATAATGTAAGCAAGATACGTTGCGATTGATAATTATCATTCATAAAATTAATTCTCGTTTATATAATTTTTATTAACTTTCAAGAATTCCTTAAGCAAATACATCCCTTCAATTTTCTACCTAAATCTGCATATATCTAATTCACAAACAAATAATAATAATAACAAATGTAAGTTGGATACGTTGTGATTGATAAAAATTATCATCCACAAAATTAATTTTCTTCTCGAATTTCACTTATATAAATTCTATTAACCTTCAAAATTCTTAAGCAAATATCCTCAGTTCAACCTAAATCTACATATCAAATAATAAATAAAAAGTAAGAAAAGGC